>JAHBBA010000009.1:0-25918 GCA_018806925.1 Skeletonema costatum | reverse complement strand
CTCTCCCGTTCCATAGATGTGAGAAGAACATGGGCAGATGCATAATAAGAATCAAATTCTGATTCCGATTAGACTCTACCATTCGAATAAGATGGCCGCTCAGCTTAGAATAACCAGAATTTCCAAACATCTTTTGCAGACCTGAATCAAGCAAATGCCCAACGATCAAGAATCAATGTTGCATTGTGAAATCCCAGTCTTTCGATTTAGCTCTTGATTGAAGAAGGCGTCTCCAGCAACAATCTTCACATCTTCCAGAGTCCGTTCGGGAGTACTCGATGCTAAGAAGTTAGCTATGAATTGGTACATGTCGGTACGTTCGCCACACAAGACTCCCTCCACGCAAGACACAACTGCCGCATATCGTCATACATTGCTACAGCAGCATAAGGCCATAGCAATTTGTTGATTCCTCTCTTCATCATATCTAAACCAATGAAATCGCCGAACAGCTCGAAGTTCTTTCTCATAGTTGCTGTTTGCCAAATCCACGCCAACGACCCGCTTTCGGCCAACCTTTGTCTTATCTTCAGCTAGTTCATAGACAAATCCTTTGCCCTTACAGAGATGAGTTCCAGGTAATCAATGAAGGAAAATAGCACTTCGTCTTTGTCAACATCATTCATTACTTCAGCCCATAAAGACTGCGCCATCTCAACAGCCTCATCATCGTTAAGTGACACTTCATCATCAATACCAGACAACAAGTCTGATGCATTTACCATCTGCTTGAAGTCTTCATAATCACCATTGGCGCTCCTGAAAGCTGCCAAGGATCTCTTCACTCTTACCCTTATATTGAAGACGTTATTCTTGGTAAATACCTTATTTTTGGGCCAAACCGGCCCTACCACTTTTTTGATTAGGGACGTCGACAGCTTTCCATCCTGTTCAAAAAGGTTGCATAAGGTGAACATTGTAATATCGGGCAACTCATTTAAGTATCCCCCAGCTCGTTGAGTAGCGGCAATGAGGTTTTGCTTCCCTGGCATACAAGAACCTCCGTGTTCACAGTTGGCATTTCTGATCATAACTGGTTCATCCCATATATCTTTGTACGAAGCCTTTTTCGACTCTTTTGTTGCAAAATACTTCTCTTTAACCAACGGAGTAATATCGAGCTTGCATGTACATCCAACTTTCAGTGTCCCCCCAACATAGTCGCGAGATGTACTATTTTTTCCAAATCTATTGCATGACATTTGTTTTTGTTGTAATGCCGGAATCCAGCCATGCAATTTTCCATGACATTTAAACGCATCATACAATAGGTCCCTGCTTTCCCATTTCTCGTCCGCTTTGAATAGTTCGTTGGCAATAGCATCAAAGTTACACAATGAAGGATTGTAAGTAGGTGAGTTTTTTACCGGCAAGACAAGTATTTTTGAACTTTTCCTTGTCAAATCCGACAACCATTTCAGCAGTGTGAGGTTTGTTATCATGAGAGATATACGTCCGTGTACCATAGGTCTTCAGTCCTTTTGCGAATAATGCCGAAGGGCATTCCACAGCACCCAAGGCGGCGTTGTTGGTACTGTCATTGGTGGCTGCCATGGTGATGGTGAAATTTGTGAAAGTGTGGATGGAGGAGAGTGATGAGCACGGAGGGGTTAATGGGGGTTAAATAGCACTTTCTAGACGGGAGTCCGGCGTGGCGGAATTTCGTGGCGGATTTGGGAGTGGCGGAGTCGGACCATCTGGAATTACAGATTTAATTCAAATGGCTTGAAAAGCTCTGGTACTAATTCCTACCGTTGACCCTTTCTTCTAATTTGTTGCACGTGACATCACTCCGGCCTGTCACTATCGATTCTCGAACTGTCACAGTTGTCTGGCATCAATCAAAGTGAGAGAGAAATGAGGTGAATGAGATGAGATAGATAATACGCTGATGCAGTTGCAGACAGGCGCTGCTGCTGGGTTTCTTCAATAGTATATGTACTCGGTAGCGATAACTGAGAGGCGCTTCTGCTGTTCCTCAATAAGAATGATGCGACTCGGTAGCGATAACTTTATCTAAGCCTAAGCATTATTTTAAGGTTTGGTGGAGGTTCAACCAATGAGAGACATCCCAGGTCAACCTGAGCCTGAGATGTCCACAGCAGATTTATTTCCCTCATTCAATCGATTCAGTCCTTTCCTCTGCATTTCTGATACACCCTGGACAACCATCATTTGGAAATCCACACTCCAAGTCCAAGCAATCCTCACAGACATTCAGGTTCTGAATTCTGAAATGCCAAAATTGAAGTTAAATAAATGGGTTTCTGACATCGTCGATGAACAGCCATCTAATAGTTTGAATATGCGGTATGAATACAATAGACAAAATATATCCAATTTCTTCTACAGGCGAGATTAGTGATTGTGTTTATCCAGCATCTACTTTCCTTTCAACGAATCCGCTCCTTCCCACGACATTGCCCCATAGGCCTAAGACTCTTCATTTCTCTCTCTTGATCTTGATCTCACCCTTCAACTTCTCATTCTCTTGTTGCAATCTTTTATTTTTATTGATGAGGAAAGAAATGAAAGCTGCCTGGCTCTTTTGGCACTGTATCATCAGTACTTCCATGTCTCGCTTCAAGACTTTGATCTCGTTTTTGAGGTCATCGTTCTCTTGTTGCAACACATCTGATTTTGCGCAACCACAGCAATTACCCACATCTTCCCTTTGACACTCGTCCACAGCATGAACTTTACTATCTTCCTTCAACGTTCTGATTTCAGTCTTCAGAGCATCATTCTCTTGCTGCAGTTTCTTCTTCTTTGTCGAAAGGATGCTCACAACTTTCTCCAAGCAGCTTTTGCAATGAAAAGAATAATCTCCCGAATGCCAGCTTACTCGGCAGCCCCCGCATAAAGAATGCTGACTACAATCGCAGTAATACACCCCATTTGCTCCCTCCTCCGCATTGCACTCGACACAGTATCTTACATTACAATTGCCGCATGAGTCTTCCCATTCCCCATGCTCAAGGCAAACGGCGCACATGACTTTGTTGCATTTTGTACATGATTTGTGTGCAACGCAGTCACTGCACACTTTTTCATTGCAACCATTACCAGAGCAATCTGTAAATTGTTTGCATACATGTACACAATATGCATACTCACAACTCTTACATCGACCGATTGCTACACATTCACCACAGTATTTTCGTTCGCATTGACCACAGCTTGAAACAAAATTACAGTCTGAATCTCTCCAGGTATCGCAGTAATGCTTCGTGCACTCATAGCAGATATCTTCTTGAATTCCAAACCCTCCAAACTTGGTGCACATTAATTCATCCTGAGGAAGATTCCCATTGCACCTCAGGCAGGTCAGCGCAGCATCCCTATTCTTCAGCAACGAGTCGAAACTTGAGAGAAACTCGTAGAATTTTCCTTCTCTCGCTTGGCACTCACGCCAAGCTTTTGGAAGTTGCAATAATTTCAGTTTGCAGCCCTCCATGTTAATGATGCTATCAAGAATAGGGAGCACGTGCTCACGTGAAATCGGCGGCGCTGGATCAAGAATTGGACTCTCGTGTTTTGCGACGAGGCTGAGATCGATTTGCTCAATTATTGTAGATCCACGCAACGGCCCCAGTCCGATACCAGTGATGCTGATGCAATTAGTCACAATCAACTTTTTGACGTGATTAACTGCATCGATGTGCAATAGAATTGCCTGGATATCACCATCGGATAATTTCACAGCCAAATCTTTTTCAACGTCTCCAAAGTCTAGAGTGCCATCCCATCGATGATCTTCTTCCAGCTCTTCAAAATCTCTACCGCCTTGATCGCCTGCTAAGACAGCCAAGCCATTAGAGACTTGCATCGACTGCGGCGAAACGTATTGTGCACCGCTCAACAATGAAAAAAAGTCGTAATCGATGGCAACGGCCAGAGATGCCTGTGATGGTACCACCAAATAGCTAGCAATCTGCGCCATCGGCTCTACAGGAATATCAGAAATGCAGCAACAGTGAGGAGCAGTCATGTCGGTAGCTGCTGCTTCCATCTTGACGCGCTTGATCGGGGGAGAATTCATCATGTGTTTATTGTAGAATCTTTTTTGGATTGGTAAATACGCAGCCTCAACCGGACCGATTTGGGACAGGGCCGGCATGCCAGCATTCGGCGCGGCAACTTCTTCTCTTCTATCTTCTATCACTAGCACATATCAGCCGGCATCGCGACACTGCACTTTGACTTTATCTGAGCTGAGAAGAAGCTATCCAGTGACTGATTGCCTGAAGAATTCCTTCATCATCTCTGTGTTGACTTGTTCCTAGTATCATTTGCCTCGCATTTGCAAGGTCCGTTTGAGTACACCTACATACATTCTCCACTTGCTTGCAACACTGTTCCGGTTTGTTAGTGGCATCGCTGCTGTGGCGCAAGCGCCACACCTCCCCCCGATTCGGCTCTGATCTTTGCTCGGCATCGCATGGGCTCCTCATATTCTTATCTTGGCTGCAAACTGCAAACCTCTTTTATGTTGTTGTCCTGTCCGATTGATTTTTCCCGGACTCTCATTTCCGCGACTTCGTTTTCGATTTCCCCGCAAACGCCCAAAAGTGCAGACACACAGCCAGGCACTGGGAAGGGGACACATCAGAGTACATCCAGTGTCCACGCCATCGTCGGCCACTGCCACTGACAAA
This sequence comes from Skeletonema costatum, assembly GCA_018806925.1. NCBI lineage: Eukaryota > Bacillariophyta > Thalassiosirophyceae > Thalassiosirales > Thalassiosiraceae > Skeletonema > Skeletonema costatum. The sequence continues at coordinate 21,260 of JAHBBA010000009.1, read as the reverse complement.
TTGTTGCTTTGAACAGTCTTAAGAGTGATGTTGCTGTGTTGTTGTGGATCCAAGTTCTCCGAGTATTGGATGATTCTCACGAGTCAAAGTAAGGAAGACGACTGCAACAGTTTTGATGCAACATTTTTGAAGCAGTGCCCCGATACGACGGCGAGGAAGAGATTTGCACGTCCGACGACTTGGACAACGGAGATGCAAATGTAAGTAGCTTCTTAGGAATAGGAGGAGTATTTTACTTAACTCAGTAGCAGCTGATTTCTGCATGTAAAATGATAATAGAATAATAGCCGGTAGCGTTGCGTTAGAAGAGATAGGATAGAGAATACAGAGTTGACATATGAGTATGGGCACGGTGGGCAATGTGCCAGAGACTTCCTCAGCAGGCACCCAGGTGACGCCGAGGCAGCAGCAGGCTTTGGCTTTGAGGAGTGGTAGTGGTAACCCATCATCATCATTTTAGCAGTTAGGCGTTAGCAGTAAACGAGATGGCTATTTATGAGGTGGTTCATAAAGACTGCAATCGGAGTCGATTGTTGAGATCAGCGGGCAATGCCTCCATGCTATGTCATTGGCAAGCGCAAGAAACCGTCAAAATCAAAAAGTAACAATGATATCCTTGAACTTAACGTCATTGTCACTCGGTACTTTTGATTGACCCCGTTCCAAAAGCTTCTCATAGGGACATGCATACGTCTTGCATTGCTTTCGTCGCCGATCGGACAGTATGTACTAGCTATGCACTGTGCCGAACAAGCAAAACTTTCGCCTCTTGCGACCTACGGATAAAAGGTGCCGGTAAGCTTTTACTTTTAGTTGAGAGGGGGACAACTTTGGAAGCGCATGTTGAGTCCTAAAGGGGAATTAGTACTCTTTTGCTTTGATCTCCTATTATTGTTATTGTTCTATGTACCCAAATCCTCTTCCTCTTCAAACTCTCGTCTCGTCATAGTCATTTGATAGTTGATATCCCCTTCGAGACACTACATATGTGGCAGCTATTTGGTTGCACCATCACGGGCATTGATGAGATTACTTGACGTCGACGTCGCAATGTTTGGGATTGTTGATACAAAGCCAAAGCCATGTTACTGGCGAATCTGTTCCAGCTCGATGTCACAGCAGACAGCAACAAGCAAGAACAAAGAAGCAGTAGCCGCAGAAACAGACAGATTTGGGTTAGATAGCAAGAGATCATCTCGATGAAGTGTATGTTAGTAATACGAGGTAGTCATACAGGTCGACTTTGATTTGATTACCCGCGTTATGCACCCCCCACCCCTCATTTTGAGAGCCAGATTCAAGATGTTGCAGAACACGAGCAATATGCAGAACCAACATTACCTTCAGTAGGAGCACATCATGCTGTTGCGTCTCTAACTCCTTGACACTTTTCCACAGTCACCTCTCACGTGTTGATTCATTTGTCTTCCCTTTTCTGCCGTATTGTATGAGTGCTGCAAATGCGTATGTGCTCCCGACCAAGAAGGCTTCATGCCAGCTCCAAAACAATATCTGCCCACCGGGAGCAAAGTCTAATGTAATCAGATTTCAAGTTCTCATCTAATGCGATCTCTGGAAATGATATCATCAGCTACAATAGAGCAGGTTGCACATTGTTGTAACTGTAAAGTTCTTCACATATTCAATTTGTCAGCCCCACAAGTCCCTTGATGCCGCTATCACTCATTCTCCTTACTATCGGCGGCGATTAATTGACGCCTTCTACGCATGCGGATATGGCTTTGTCATGTCCAGCGTTTAATTGATTACTTCTCCTACGCATGCCCAAACTATGTGTTGTAACGTGGATTACGAAATATCGCTGCAGTTGTGAGTTGTGGGAGTTGTGGGGCGCGGTCGATGTGTCATGTGTATGTAAAGATTGCGACATCGCGTCGAAAGCTGGGCCAACAAGAAGAAATATTTTGGGTTTGCTATGATTATTTATCACCGTTATTGAGCGCATCGTAGGCTGGGAGTAGTACCATGGTGGTGATGACACTCCTTATGATTGTTGCACTTCATTTTTGGAGAAGGTGGTGGATGTAATATGTACAGGTTTGGGTATAAACAGTGCTTAATGGGTATTTAGGCGTTCTGCATTTGGGGCGTTCTGACCCCCCCCCCTCCCCCCTCACTTTTTGAATTTAGGGGTGCATAACGCGGGTAATCAAATCAAAGTCGCCCAGGTGAAAAGATATACGCTCGCACGGTTTGCTTTACAAAAACAGCGTATTAATCTAGAGCTAAGAGTCATACTAAAGATCGGCTCCTTTCAACCCTACAGCCTACGACGAAAACAACGAAGTACCTTGTCGTTCATCTACACCTAGTCTATCCACAACTGCGGTATCACCTCATTCCAATAGATGTCGAGATACAAATTGACACTTGCACTGTTCATGCAGAAATGCAGACAGTCGTTTGTGTCGGGTTGAGCGAAACCACTAGCAGGATGTGAATGAACACTTTGCATCAGCGGTTTACGAGCATCAACCACTTTGATATTCAACCTCTCTTCTAGCAGCAAATGCAATGAAGTATCCCAAAACTTTGGTGCCGAGTCCCAGCCATGATCGGGAGGAATATGATCGATAGAGAAAGGTTCAGGTAGAGTTTTCTCTTTGCAGTCCACGCCAATTTGGCCAAGCACAAAGACAGTCTCAGTTTGTACTGATATTTTGGTCAGCAACTCTTTCATTGCATCGTAATACACCATAGGCAACAACTTATCAACCCACTCTTTCGGGCTGGTAGGAGAATCTAAATGAGTTCCTAAGTTTGTCCACCAAGCTACCGATTGCACAAATACGAGATCAAATGAGCTGATTACAGCAATATTTGAGTCTTCTAGCAAACATGAACTGTCACCCCTTCCTCTGAGAGAATGATCTAGTGTATAATTGCCTTCGTAGTATACTTTCGTTGCAATAGTACCCATGAATTGATGGCAGAACGTGATGTTGTACTTCTCGTCTGTAAAGCAGCGACGTCTGGTCGTGCATTCCTCATCCTCTGGCTCAGTTTCGTTCCATGCAATCCTATCGTAACCCAATGTCCACATCAAAGCCAAAATCTGTTGTCGCATGAGAGAGCATCCTAAGAACATAATACGTTTGTTCTTCATCTTGTGCAAAAATCCTGTGGCATTCAACCTTGGATAAGGCTTTCTGGCCTTGACGTAGACCCAATTCATCAGATCCGATGGACAATACTTTGCTGCTTTAACGCAATCACCGTGGTTTAAATATGTATCTTCGCATACTTGTTGTGAATAAGTATACGGCGGTGGGTATTCATCAGAGTCAGAGTACATCCAGTTTCCACGCCATCGTCGGCCACTGACAAATTGTTGCTTTGAACAGTCTTAATAGTGCTGCTGCTGTTGAGTTGTGTAACCAAGTTCTGGAGGATTCTCACGATGGCCAAAGTAAGGAAGACGACTGCAACTGGTTTGATGCCAATTTTTTGAAGCAGTGCCCCGATACGTTTGGACGGCGAGGAAGAGATTTGCACGTCCGGCGACTTGGACAAAGGAGATGCAAATGAAAGTAGAAGTAGCTTCATAGGAGGATGAATTTTACTTAACTCAGTAGCAGCTGATTTCTGCATGTAAATGATAATAGCTGTCAGCGTTGCGTTAGAAGAGAGGATAAGCAGAGAATATAGAGTTGACGGATGAGTATGGGTCGGGTATGGAGAGAGAGAAAGGACGTGTGTGTGTGTGTCATTTCACTGATGCAAATATATCATATTATCACCAACCTTTTGTCCAATCTTCGACGATTATCCAATTGTATAAGTAAGCAACTGGGTCGATGCCAGCTTCTGTATTTGTCGAGTGAAGTAAGAAGTAATCTTTGAAGAAGAGAACTTTTCTCGCAAAAAAGCACGTACCTGATAGGAACTGAAGGAATGAGGAACCGCAATCCGCAGAACCTTTGGTGATCACTTCTTTCTTACGTCTCTTTTACAACATACCGTTATTGTCGCATCGGTAACCCCACAACATAGGAACTAGTACATAGGACTTAGAGAAGTCCCAGCGGTAGCACGGTCCCAAGTGCTGAAAACATTTTTGGCACTTTCCCACTTTTGAATTCTATTGTATCTCAAGCCAAAGTTCATTACTTCCGCTCGATTCGACCTTTTTATCCTTCTCTACGTTACACAGACGAAATTCCAAAATGTTTTCAAGCTTCGAAAGCTTACTCTCCATGAAGGACGCAAGCAACAATGGCACAATGGATCCATCTAAACAACTAATATACGAGGAGGAATCCAGAGCGGGCAGGCAAGTCTCCTCCCAACCGACCCAGCGCATACCGTCATTTGGCATCAAATCATTTGCATGCGTCATCTTGCTTGCTATGGGAAGTGGGGGCATTCTCCAAAACTCGTACAACTTCCATGAGCATCTCAACAACATTCGAACTGTTCAACATCAACATGATTTCTCTGCATCGCAAGCAACCGCTCAAGGCACAGCGGAAGAGGAGACGGAGAACAAGGAGCAAACCCTTGCCGACGACAAGCAGCAAATAACTCATGTACATGTCACAGAAACATCCTCGTCTATCAAGGTAGCAAAGTATCAATTTCCAAACGTGCAAGAGAGGCTGCAATATTACATGGGAGATTGGTACAACAAATCAGATTGGACTGTTCCTGATTCTGATTGCAACGTTTTACGCGAAGTAAATGACTATCAACAAGTCTGGCATGATGTCATGTTTCAAACTACTGACTTCAAAGAGTGTATGAGTAGCCATCGAAAAAGAACAAAAGCTATATATTGCAGAGATACATATCATACAATCAACAACACTCTTGATGAAGCAGATAGCAGCAACAATCATTGGATAGTCAGTTTCGGAGATAGAACACACGGCATCAAGGAAACGCTACCAATCGTAACCAAGGCACGTCGATCAGCATTATCATTTGCTCCTCAACCTATCGTGTGGCTACTTAACAAAGAACGTCACTACAATGACTTGGAAGACTACCACCGTGATATTGTCAAGAAAGGGAAGGAAGTACCATGGTCTGAAAAGTTATCCAAGGTGTTTTGGCGTGGTGCCACTACGTACAATAAAGATACGGACATTAGCCGTCATGATTATCTTGCTCAGTGGATCAACTATGATGATAATCATACAGACATTGCGTTCAGTAAAGTTGTGCAGATTACTGGCTTTAAGCGTGAGTATGTGAAGAAGCAGTACTTTCGTGAGAAGCAGTCTCTTCTCGAAATGAATCGATACAAGTATCTCTTGAGTATTGAAGGTAATGATGTCGCAACCGGATTGAAATGGATGTTGTACTCCAACTCGGTAGTTTTCATGTCTCGACCGACGGTAGCTACGTGGGCAATGGAGGATCTGCTAGTTCCATTCGTCCATTACATTCCTTTGGCGAATGATTACTCTAACCTACTTGAAATGGTGAAGTGGGCGAATGAACACGATGAGGCATGTCAGGAAATATCACAGAGGGCTACGGAGTTCATGGAAAATTTGTGGTTGAGTAAACAAGCCAAGAGGGATACCAGATATCTACAGAAGGCTCTTGTGAAATCATATGTGAATCAGTTTGATGATGCTTTGTCCAGGTGTGCACCAGATAAAGAGAAGATGGTGAACAGAAGCATCATCCATCTTCAGAAGACATGAGCAAAGGTTCGACAATGCTCATTAACAACACTCTAAGCGAGTCTGAGCACGGCAGAGCTGATTTCTAGGGCAGATGTGGGAGAAAGAAACAAATGGGTCTGTTAAGTGTTTGCGTTTAATGTTGTGGTAGTCTCTTCAATAACTATTTAGACAAGAATTATGGAAGACAGACACAGCCGAGGAGCGAGCGTATCTTTCTTTACGAGACACGTGGGCCACATTAGATTCAGTAACTTTAATGTCATTTGGATGCTGGCCTCTAGGCACCAGGATCTCTGCAAACTGTCCAAAGAAGCAAATCTTATCAAGTAGCAAGAATTGAAAAGACAAGACGAACAATTGACGGAGGATGAATACAATGATTTGAAGGGCGACAGCAAACATCTGCATGAGATAAATTAAATCTTCTCGAGCCGAGGGGTAAAGGCGGTAATTATCATGTTCATGTCAACCCATCCTCCCCACTATCCTCTAATCACGCCCGAACCAACATAAAATGATTTCAGACACTGATCAATCTTCAATCATTTTGGCCATCGACTGCCAACCAATGGTAGGGCAACTGCCAAACTTTCTTGCCACACTCACTGACAAATTATCATCACTAATCCCATCCAAATCAAACTCCCATTGCAGTCCCAAGTATTCTCCCAGCTTACTCAAATACTCCTTCGTTTCTAAAGACATTGGCGAGGTGTTTGCTACATACACTCCGCTTTCACGGATGCGTTTGGTAGCTTCGTAGAGCAATCTTGCAATATCTTTTTTATTTTTGTAGTTGTTGCTGCTGCTGTCATCATCAGCGGAGGCGCACAAGTCTGCCATTACTCCCTTGTCCATGATGCAATCATAAGAGGTAAATTCCAAGTCGGTGCTGCTGCTTTCATCTTCGTCAACTGTATTGTCATCATTGAAAACGGCGGCCAAAAAAGAACAGGAGCTATCTTGTGACTGCCGTGCCGAATTAGACTCATCAGATGCATCGCCATCAGAAGCATCTGCTTTTACAAAAGTCGAACCCGAATCTAAATCTTCTTCATTGATTTCAGCTGATGTTGAAGATTGATCACCTTTTGTATCCTCAAGCTCGCCCACCGCAGTTGGACCCTGAAATCTATTCCCAACCACCAAAACGCTCAAGCCATCTGTCAGCGGTGGCACAAAATCCGCTAAACCATTCCTCACAAAGCTATCATGCCATGCTAGATTCCAAAGTGATTCCGTGTTGACATATGTATCCATCGCCGAGTAGTCACGAATCTTTTGCATTTGAGTCATCATGTGGAACTTGAATAATGCATCGTCATTGTAGGCTCTTTTGGAGAGTGGACCACCGCCGCTTGTGTTATTATCCTCTGCGTAATGTAATGATGTGATGCTTCCTCCTTTGATGCTGCGGCTGTTGGATGTCAATGTCACTTTATGAGTGAAAGAAAACACAGATCCATACGTCAATGTGAAGAAGAACACCGCAGTGATATTTTTGTGCTTCATTGCATGCATTTACTCTTCAATTAATTGATGGCAGTCTGTTGATAAGTAGCTGCCCTATTATTTATGAGAAGTGCGGTGTCAATCAAATCCACAAATCATTGAAAGATTTGAGATTTGAACCGCTTGAAGTTTAGTTTAAGTTGATATTTTAGCTATTAATTCCTACGTCAGTAGTTATTCCTAGTCGAGTCAGATCTTTCCTGACAGACATTTCTCATTTTCTTCTCGGCATCGCCAAATCAAAGGTTCCCATGCGACAAGATTTCTGCCCAGAAATGTTGAGATTCGATTGGTTCATCTTCATTGCGGGCATCAATGCGACCTCGAGTGACGGTAGCAACATCGAGTTTATCGAGGAGCGAGGCAATCACCGTGCTTCCATTCTATCATCTCCCCTGTATTGCAAATAATCGTCTCCATCATGAACCTGCCTACAACTAAAACCACAGTCACATCGGCAGCGGAAGAGCAAGTCTCATCCAAACAGCCCGATCGTCTTAATCTTACATTACTATCAAGAAGGGCCAAGGGACGACAAATAGTAGTGGAAACATCCATGGAGCCCGAATCGGCCGAGCAAATCTCCCCCCAAAAAAGAGCAAGCGAATGATCAAAAGGATGCTGCCTATCAAGGCGATTGCATGCACCATCGTACTTGCATTGTCCAGTGTGAGCATCATCCAGAACTTGAACGGGCATCTCGGCAGCATTAAAGATGCCCAAAGCCACATGGACATTGTCTCTGCATCAACATCGTCGGCACCCCAGGCAGACACGACAAAACATAACGAAGGCGAAGAGACATCCGTTTCAAAAAAAGGAGGTATTGCCTGGCTGATGACATTTCCCAATTCAGGCACCACATATACATCATTTCTTGTAGCAGCAGTGACTGGTGCTCACACAGCGACCAACTATGGTGCGGAACTTAACGCTCAGGGTATGCGTTCGACAGGTCAAGTCCTAGTCCGCGAATCCGCCAGTGTTTTGATGAACAGCCCTGTTCCATCATGGAGTGATTACAACTGGCATGGAGGGTCAATGAAGAAAACATGGAAACCTCCCACACAAGGGTACATTCTGACCAAAACTCACTGTGGAGGATACTGCTTCGATTGCTTCGTTGGATTAAAGCAAAAAGCCACAAAAGATGTCACGGCCTTCTCCAAAGAGTGTGGCAGAGGACAGTATGTGACTCGAAATACCACCAGTGGGCAGTTTCACGCTATTAATGGATACACACCAACTGAGAAGGTTGCTCGTGCCGTACACATCATTCGTGATCCATTTGATAATGTAGTGGCCAGATTTCATCACGAGATCAAAAGGATGAAGGAACAGGCAGGTTCAGAACGTTGGTTGGCAAAGTATCCAAATACTAGAGATGGATTTCGAGACTTTTGTAATGACTTGGGAGCAAAATGGAAAGACAAAGAGGAGAAGTCTGGGATCTACAAAGATAACACGTTCGCTTTGATCAAGGATGTGCCCCGTCATTCTGACTTTTTTCGGTACATACAATGGCACAATTTGGCATTCGCCACAACGGCAGATCTAGGCATCCCATCAAAGATTATTCTCTACGAGGACTACGCCAACAACTTCAACAAGACCAAGGATGAACTGCTACAATTCTTGCAGCAAGATGAAGTGTATGATTATCCCAGCTTTGTAGCTGGGAAGACATACCGTCATTACTATACAGAGGAAGAGATTGATGCAGTATCAATTATGTTTTCCAAACTAGGTCATCAGGAGACGAGGAACAAGACACAGCATTACTTCAAAGGTTATGGAGAGTACAAATGAGGGCCGTCTTGGGCTTGGGCACGTCGATGTATGTATATTTTAGTATTAGAAAATTAGAAAGACAGGCACTGTCACTGCAACTACAACTACATCGAACCATCTCTCTTCTACTGCAATCTTAGTCTATTCTATCCCCTCTCCTAACTACTACTCACCTCGTGTAATCCCAAAAATCGTGGTCAATATGCAGAGGCAACAAACTGCTTGGTTGTCTTAGCGGGGATAACCTAAACCACATTTTCTCGTATTTTTAGTTAGAGAGTTGAGTTATTGTGGGGAAAACCTAAACTGGAAGCAGTACCTCTCGACTCGCTTCTATCTGGCTTTGCTGACTTCTCTGACTTCTGACCTCCTCCTCCCTGCCTCGCCCGCCTCAATTTTTGCGCCACCATCAACTCAACATCATTCAACATTCAACCCATCACTCCGTTTCAATGTTGATGGCAAGCGAACTCGGAATCAAGGTCGCCAAGAAGCAAGAAGAAGCAGCAATATTAGCATGAAGAATAGAGGTCTACTCACAGTGATGGTCGTTGCCATCATCAGCCTCTCTTTGCAGAATGCATCCGCGTTTTCCGCCGGAGTAGCACATTATGCATCGTACAGCAGGTTAGAATACTTCAAATCTATTCCGACTCATCGCAGTGAAGTTACAGCATTTGGTCGTATTCAACATCAAAAGATATCATCGTCATTGCAAGCCATCAATTCTGAAAGTGACAATGAAACTACCCCACAAACACCTCTATGCGACTTGCAAACATTTCTCCGTCTATGCAATCTAGTCCAAAGCGGCGGCGAGGCAAAAAACGTCATACAAAACTCGCAATGTTTATTAAACGATGTTGTCGAGACTCGTAGGAGCAAAAAGTTATTTCCGGGCGATGCGGTAACCTTTGGCGATGTATCAAATTTGGATGTAGCAACCGAGGTGGAGAAGAAGGGATATGTTTACAAACCAAAGGTGAAGAAGGTGAAGCCTTTGCCCAGGGTGGATGTGGATGGTAATTTGGAGTTTGGGGGGAGGTATCGTAGTGAGGAGTGGAGGGCGGAACGGAAATTGAAGAAGGAGGATCGCAAGAAAAAGAACCAGGGATCCAAGTGAATATATCGTGTTCAGTTTGCGTCTCATAGCATAGACTGACGCAAAGAAAGGTAATTTAGATGTTTGACATGATAATGATATTATTAAGTTTGGCATACCATCTTTCATCAGGTATGGATCACAGTTCACAGTCCATGCCAGTTTGACCGCACTGCACACACTCTTGCTGAGGCACCTGCTTTGCATTTTTTAGGAGAGTCCTTCGTGGATTAGTTTAGTGGTGCACAGTCTGCAACTAGAGGTAATCTGGTAGTAAATATGGCTGAAGTCGCCGAGACAATCATTCATAGCTGCAATGTCATTTTAGTAGAAAGAAGTGCCAATACATAAATCTTCTCGGATCAGGATAGGCTAGTGATTGAATATCCGAGGCAATGGATATGGTAGCGGTTTATTCAAGAAACAACTCAAACGAGCTTTGCTTCCATCCGGTCCGGCAAAGTCGAAGGAGTTATGGAGACGGCAGAATAAAATGGAGCTATAATGAATCATCGTTAAGATAGTCAGAAAGTTTGATCCATATCACTGCCTGATAGATCATCAGATCAACTTGAATTATTGTAGAAAATATCAAGCTTTGCCTACAACTTCGTTCAGCTGGTGTCATCATCTATTTCGTCTCCCTCCCCTTTTATTAGGTCAGCATCAGTTAGCAGGCGAGCGCATCCATCGCAGTTGATAGCATTACTTACATGGCATGGTTTCAATCTGCATTTGCCGCACAGATCTATATTACAGCTTTCACATCTGTGGACGAAATCGATATCTACCACTCCCTTTTCATCGCACTCAGCGCATTGAATTCCTTTCCTAGTATCATGAAATGCCATGTCCTCACATCGACGGAAGGTAACACAATCCCGGCAAAAAGTCTGCTTGCAATATTGACAAGTAGCACAACACTCAGATGCACCACAGAAAGCTTGTTTACATTTTTGGCACGTTCTTTCAGCGTCAGAAGCGCAATCCCTGCACATGGTGTCTTCGCAGCTTTCATTCGAACATTCATCGTCTATTAAATCGCAATCATAACATATGTTAGAATCACAAGAGTGACAATAACTCGTTTCATCAACGCAATACACCTTTTTGCACCTTTCACATGTTTGCCTTTCCACGCAGCCTTCGCAAATCATTTTGCCACATTCAGCTGTAGAGCAGTTGGTAAATGTTTTACACGAATCGGCGCAATGGTAACTTGTACAGAGACTGCATTGATGTATTGCTGAACAGTCAGTGCAGTAGTCTCTTTCGCACTTCTTGCAGCGTTCTAGCATAAAATTTGTGTTACCCTCACCCCATGGGGATGTCCTTTCATTATACTGCTCAACTGCATCCTCATCGTTACAGCGATAACAGTAATGTTTCATGCACTGAGAGCAGGTGTGGTTTTGTATGCCAAAGTCTTCATATCGATTACTGCTACTCCTCGTCCATGTGTATCCACGAGATGGAAGATTTCGGTTGCATCGTAAGCACATACTATTTCGATTCATCAACATTTGGTTGTATCGCTTGAGAAAAGATCCCAACGCCGGAAGAGGATCATATGGCCTCCGCCACGATTTCGGAAATTGCAAATGTTTCAACACATTTCCTTCTCGTTCAATGATACTGTCAAGAATGGGTAGCACAAGCTCACATGAAATAGGAGGGTCAAACGGAACAACTACATCTTCACGAGAGCACCAATACTCCATCTTTATTGGTGGGTGCCATATTTCAGTAAGAGTCGGTTCTTCATGATCCCCAACCAAACTCAGATCGATTTGCTCGATTGTTTCTGAACCACGAAGAGGTTCGAGACAAGAGCCAGTGATATTGATGCAATTAGCCAAACTCAATTTCTTCACTCTGTTGGCAGCATCGATGCACAATAAGACTGCTTTGATGTCGTCATCTGATAGCCTCATCGCCAGATCCTTCTCAATTTCCCCAAAATCTAGAATGTCCCATTCATCGCCTACCACAGCAAAGCTACTCCTATTAAGCTTTTCATCATTGACAGCAGCGATAGAGAGACCAAATAAAGTTTGTGATGGCGACGCAATGAAGCTGGCTGCATGCTGTAGTGCTTCCGTAGGGATATCAGCAAGGCGTAGAGGGATATCATCAGAGATTTTTCTGCGTTTGAATAAACTTGCTGTGCTCTCTTTAATAGATGCACTGATTTTGCTGCTAATATAGGATATATCGAAATTTCCTAGTGAGACGGCAAACAAAGCCCGTGATGGTTTGTCTAAATAATTCGCAATGTGCTTCAGCAATTTTATCGGAAAGGCGGCTATGATGGCACCTCCCAAGGGCAATTTTTGCTGCTGCTGCTGCTGCAAAAATAGCTGTTGACGTTGCGTCTGCCTCTTCTTTACATCACAGCTCAGAACCGAAATGACGAAACCGAAGGTACTCTTTATGAAAGTCATTGTCCCGGGCGGCTCTCCATACCTCTTCATCGACAATCCCATTCGGAGAATTGATGGCGGAATTGACGACCTTCCGCAGTGCCAAACAGGCCTCTGGTGTGAAGATGAAACCAATTTGTGCGCACCGTATACAGCGGCAACGTTGCGGCTCCTGGGTTGATTCGGCGGAAGCCATGGTTGTATTTGTGTTCTAAATGATGTCAAAAGCAAGAGAGAAAAGTGGTAGTACCGGATGATTACGTATGAAATATGCTTATGTATGTCAGCAACAGAGATGTTACATAGCTGGAAGAAAATGATGATGGTAATAACAATTTCATACTCTATCTTCCAATTAATTGTATTACTATCTCAATACAACAGCCAAACTTAGGCCGAGAAGAGAGACGGCAATAACTCAATTGCTGTCTTCAGGAGCAAAGTAGTTTACAGCTTCATCATTGATTTTCTCTCCTTCCGATTCCGTCGTTCTCAGTTCCTTTATCTCACATTGTAACTTCTTGTTTTCTATCTTCAACTGTTCATTCTCTTCACACATTCGCTTATTCTCATCCACCAGTAAGGGAGCAACTTGTTTGATGCAATCTGAGCAACCTAGTTGTCCTTGTCGAAATTTACGCAATCGACAAACATCGCAGCAGCTGTCATTACATTGATCGCAAGTATAAACATCAGTCTTCACGTCCTCGTCTTCAACACATTCTGAACAGAGCACTTTATCGCAATCTCCACATTTATGGCATTGATATTCTGTTTCAACACAATCTAAACAGATCTTTTCATTGCATTCGTGACATTCATGTTCGTAGCAATCATTACAATGACTGTTTTTCACAAGACCGACAGTCAGACATCTTTGTACAATCCTCGCAATAGTCCGTTTGGCATGTGCGACAAAATTCGATTTTGCAGTAGTTGCAGTAGTGTTTGATACAACTATAACAGGTGTTATACTGCGTTCCATAATCAGGACTAAGAAGTGTATTAGTACCAATCCATTGATTGGTACTACAAGGGAGGCCTTCATTGCATTCCAGGCAGTTGACCTCTTCCCGATTTTCCCACATTTGATTGTATCGTTGAATAAATTGGTGAAATTCAGAGTCAGTGGACGGTTCCTGAAGCCACACGAGAGGGAATTGAACATGCCTCAACGCACAGCCCTCAGTTGCAATTATGCTGTCTAGAATTGGTATCACACGATTACAGGAGATAGGTGGCTCTGGATAAATGTTTGGACTTTGATGTTCCCCAACGAGGCTGAGATCAATCTGCTGAATAATTAACGAGCCACGCAGCGGCTCCAATCCAGCGCCGGTGATGTTGACACAGTTGGCCAACTTTAATCTCTTCACGTTATTGACAGCGTGGATACACAGCAGTACTTTCTCGATGTCATCATCGGTCAGTTTTGCTGATAAATCCTTTTCAATTCCCCCAAAATCTAGAATACTCCATTGATTGCCAACGATTGAAGAGCTCCTCTCATTCGGTGAGACAGCCGAATTTTCATCCAATGCGACGGCGAACAAAAACTTTCGATGGGGCGGCTAGAAAGCTGGCTGCATGGGCTAATATTCCACTCGGTAGATTGGTGAGGCATCTAACGTTCTGAGAAGATCTACCGGCGGCGACAATCCTCCTGCGTTTGTTATCGGTAGGGGTCTTCCATGGTTGCGTCGTCTTGACCTTGAGAGGGAAAAGTAAAAAGGTAGTACCGGATGATTACGTATGAATTCAATTTATGTAGATCCTCTTGTCTCTCTACTCTTGTTGACACTGAAGAGGTGGCTGAAGCATTCTCCTACATCTATCCTTCATTTTAGCAAGAGGGTTTCGTAGTCTCTTGAATATGTTGGCTTCTATTATTAATAATTTGCAACTTACTCGACTAGATGGTCTTTGACGGCTAAAACGGGAGGTCGGGGAGGAAAGTACTACCTCGTGGAGACCTGCCCTCTATTCTATCCTCCTGCATGTAGTCTCATGAATGAGAATTTGATGATCATACCATGAGGAAGTGGGAGAGTTCCTGATGAGTGAGTGCAAAAGGTAAAATCGCACATGTTGCTGGACTTCTTTCATAATTAGTTATTACCTCGTACATCAACGTGACCATGCATCAAATCATTCCATCTTATCCTCCCATCAAATGCCGTCAGGATTATTTGAGATTGAGGTATTCTCTAGCTCTCTTCCTCCCCGCTGCAGCAATGCAATGAGACCATCACGCTCTCGTCGTACTTTGTCATCGGATGGTAGCATGTCTTGCAGCAATTGAAGAGCAGTCTTCCCGCGAGACGTCTCGACGTCAACTGGAGCACCTGCTTCCAGAAGCAATTCGACCGTGCGGATTACAGATCCTTCCTCGAAATGGAAATCACCCTCATCAGCATTTTTCGAGAAAGAGTACGCTGTCATGTGAATAATGCCCCCATTTATACCACGATAGGCATACTCCACATCTGCCCCTGCATCGATGAGGCGGCACACGCAATCAGGGTGACGGCGACATGCCGCTGCCATCAAACATGTACCCCCATAGTATTCTGCCTGATTTGGATTTGCTCCTTGTTCGAGGAGATAGTCCACCAGGTCGACGTGCCCGTTTTGGCTAGCTAGCAGAATGCTTGACATGCCATTATCTTGGCGGCTACCAATGACGTCGACCCCGGATTCGCAGAGCGTTTTAACTTTGGCTAGGTCGCCCCTCTTTGATGCATTGAATAACTTGCAAAAGTGAACTTTGTCTACATCTCCACTCTCGTGGCACTCAGCGCAGCAGTCTTGAAGGCATTCGCACTCCATACCACGACGAGATGCAATTATGGCAATTTTTACGCTGACAGCTAACACAGCAAATGAATTCATCGCATTGACTGCAAAAGACCTCTTCACATGCGCTGCATCGTCTTTCATCCTCAACGCAGTCGTCACATATTTTGTTGTTGCATTCAGAGCCACAAACTCTAACATTCCTGCAAGTCGAACAACAAGACACATCACAGATCTCGCAGACATCCATTGTTGAGCATTCCATGCAGTACCATCTATCACAAGCATCACATAAATCAATTCATGAACACATCATTCTCAACATCGTCACTTCTACAATCAATACAGTAGTGATTCAGGCATATACAGCATGTATTGTTCTGAATTCCAAACCCATTCAGATTCTCTATCATTAGAGATGGGGACCTCTTCTTCACATTGCAAGCAAAGTGGTGTGTCGCGATTCCTCCACATTTGGTTGCACCTTCTGAGGAATACACCGAACTCTGAATCAATTGATCTATTGCGCCACTTTGGGAATTGAAAGTATTTCGTCGATTCAATAATGCTGTCTAGAATGGGGAGCACAATATCGCATGAGATAGGTGGCTCTGGACTAATGCTAGGGCTTTGGTGCTCACCAACGAGACTCAGATCAATCTGCTCGATTATTAACGAGCCCCGAAGCGGCTCCAACCCGGCGCCGTTGATTTTTGTGCAATTTGTCAACTTTAATCTCTTCACTTTATTGACGGCGTCGATGCACAGCAACACTTTCTCGATATCATCGTCATTGAGCTATATCGCAAGCTCCTTTTCGATCTCCCCAAAATCCAGAGTGGCCCAGTGGTTGCCAACGATGGCGGAGCTCCTTTCATTGGGTGAGGCAGCTGAATTTCCATCCAACGCAATGGCAAACAAAGCCATCGATGGGGTGGCTAGAAAACTGACTGCATGTGCTAATATTCCGCTCGGCAGATCAGTGAGGCATCTACTCCTCTGGGGAGAGCAATCTGCGGCGGAAAATCCGCCTTCTTTTGATAGTGGTGGGGTCTTCTTCAACATGGTTGAGAACTCTAAGTTGATGTGTTGAGTTCAGTGATCAGTTGGTGGTACCGGATGATTACGTAAGAAATCTACTTATGTACGTGCACCCCCGACACCAAATGTCCGACGAATACGGCATCCTTCAATGCTTCTGGGAGGAACAAATCGATAGTTGGAATGGTGCTAATCTCTTTGGGGAGTGCATCAGCAAGTTCATGAGCGGCCTTTTCACGTGCCAACACATCTGTTTCAACTTGTGTCCGCTTACATAATACTCCGTCATCGTATTGCTTCGTTTTGTTGTCGGGTCCAGCGAGACGGAGGGCCTCGGCACCTCCACCATGGTGATCGCCGTAGCCGAGGGAGCCGACTGAGGAGCCACGGGCGCGTTTGGATAGGTTTGGATGGGGAGGAGTTGTGACTGGCTTTGCTGCCGGCGGATGGAGAGGCAGGGCGCTTTGCTGAGGGCTCTTCTGGATTTGGTGGTGCCATGGTTGTTTTGATGTGGAGCTCGATCTAACGTAATGTAGTGCTCGGGGCTGTAGTGTACCTACTTGTTCTTGTGAGTGGATGTGATTGGCAGCTAAGTAGCTCGCCCAATCTCATGGTGAATGAGAATGACCACCCATCGTGTTTTGGAATTCGTTCAGAGCTTTTTGTACTAATTCCCCTGTAGTTTGGCCACGTGGACATTTGCAAAATGCTCCTCACTCCTCTCGCTCTTGAGCTAGCCGCTCATAGGCCCGCCGCTCATCTTTCACCTCTTCATTCGTCAACATCTTGTGCAACAGGAGAAAGATCTACCCAACTGCCACCTATCCACTACGATGAGGACCAAAAGAACGCTATCCACCGTTGGAATGACGCTATTACTGGCGGCTGCTCAGCTAGCGGCACTGATGTGCACATCATATGCATTCAGTCTTCCATCATCACATCAAGCATCATCATCAAAGAGCATCCATCAACAACATCATCATCCATCCTCTCTCCTTTCATCATCCACCCAACTACACCTATCCTCACAATAAAAAAAACACAATACAAAGTGACGTAATACAAAGACTCGAACTACATGAGCAATTCGCCCGATGGAAATTCCTCCAACAACTACTCGAAAATGAACTCGCCCACTCTGACATAGAAGACGTGCTATTACTCTCCCTCTCGGCATATCTACAGCACGGCCCAGGTCCAAAAAGTTATATTAACAAAGATGAGAATGGGGGGGAATGCGAGTCCAGTGCTAGATGAGGGGCAGAGACAGATTATGAGTGGTTTGATTGAGGAGATTGTCGCGGCGAGTGATGGGATTGGGGATAGTCGATTTTTACATTTGTTGGTGTTACCTCAGGTTGATTATGCGAGTATGACTTTTGATATGGAGGAGGAGGATCAAGAGGAACAACAGCAGCAGCAGCAAGAAGAAGGAGTTCAAATAGACAACGCTGCAGTGTCGATATTGACTCAAATAGAACAATTACTGCCCGATCCAATGGAAGATGAAGAATCGTACAAGAGTGCCTGGGATGTAGTAATTGATTTGTATGGACGAGAGTCAGTAAGAGTCAAGGAAGAAAAGTTGCAACGAGAGAAAGAGAGTGGAGGAAGGGGGGCGACGTGCTTGGAGAATTTGGAATGGAGAACACTTTGTGCGGTGGGGCGAGTTTTAATCCATTACGACTTTTTGACAAAGGGAGTGTTGAAGGAGGGAATTTACAGCCAGTAGAGAAGATACTATTCATAATAGATAGAGAGATAATAGAACAGTCCTTGCTCAATAAGACGTAATTAAATGCAGGCAGCAGAGCAAATGACGGAGAAACATCTTATCAACTTGCCTCAATTGGCAAGCAAGTTTGCTTATCTTCTTTTCCAGCACGTCAGTGACAACTTAAAACACCATCGAGATACTAAGTAGTACACCTCGATAAACCTCAGCTAATTGATAATCAAGACATTGTCTTGAAAGTCAGCAAACAGCATGCTGTAGGATGAAGTGAATGAAGGATGCTCATCAGGGCAGGTGAAAAGGAGAAGAGAGGAGGAGGTTTCGTGTCGGATGCTAACGGTTTCGTGTCGGATGCTAACGGTTTCGTGTCGGATGTTAACGGTTTCGTGTCGGAAAATAACGGTTTCGTGTCGGATCGCCAAATATCGTGTCGATTTCGTGTACCGTGTACGGACACGAGATTTGGCGATCCGACACGAAACCGTTATTTTCCGACACGAAACCGTTAACATCCGACACGAAACCGTTAGCATCCGACACGAAACCGTTAGCATCCGACACGAAACCTCCTCCTCTCTTCTCCTTTTCACCTGCCCTGATGAGCATCCTTCATTCACTTCATCCTACAGCATGCTGTTTGCTGACTTTCAAGACAATGTCTTGATTATCAATTAGCTGAGGTTTATCGAGGTGTACTACTTAGTATCTCGATGGTGTTTTAAGTTGTCACTGACGTGCTGGAAAAGAAGATAAGCAAACTTGCTTGCCAATTGAGGCAAGTTGATAAGATGTTTCTCCGTCATTTGCTCTGCTGCCTGCATTTAATTACGTCTTATTGAGCAAGGACTGTTCTATTACCTCTCTATCTATTATGAATAGTATCTTCTCTACTGGCTGTAAATTCCCTCCTTCAACACTCCCTTTGTCAAAAAGTCGTAATGGATTAAAACTCGCCCCACCGCACAAAGTGTTCTCCATTCCAAATTCTCCAAGCACGTCGCCCCCCTTCCTCCACTCTCTTTCTCTCGTTGCAACTTTTCTTCCTTGACTCTTACTGACTCTCGTCCATACAAATCAATTACTACATCCCAGGCACTCTTGTACGATTCTTCATCTTCCATTGGATCGGGCAGTAATTGTTCTATTTGAGTCAATATCGGTGCTGTGTTGGTATTGTCAGCTTCCTTCCTATTGACCATGAGTTCATCCGGCGGAAACAGCAGCACAAATAGCGTTCAAAATGCCGAAGACAGCAGTGGCGCATCATCTGCCGGATCAACGTCAACCCAATGGCCATCGGCTCCCTCCTCACAACAAAGCAATGACATGAGAGAACTCCAAAACATTCTTGACCACGCCCTCCATGACCCATTCTCCACACATCCAAACATCGTCTCTCATCTAAAAGCCAATATTAAAACACACTGCAAAGAAGCTGCCAAGAAAATATTGGAAGCGGATGTCCTCCTTGCGGTGACTGGAGCAGGATTCTTTGCCGATAGCGGTTTAGCTACGTATGATTGTGTCGCCAATATTGATGTGTATCGGAGTAGAGGATGGCGGTAGTGATGAATTGAATCATGATGAAATGGAAATAGAAAAGACGAAAGATACACAAGATGTGTCTAATACCGATGATAGTTCAAGTCATCATGACAGCAAAGGAAATGATAATGACCATGGATGCGATAATAATTTCGTCGAAAATAAGAGCTTACATGGATCATTCAACAATGCTGATCAAAACTCAAACCATTCAGATTCAGAAGATCACTTTGATAGATCCATCCTCCCCAACTCAGATGACATCAGTCATCCACAATGGTTCTATGGCTTTTGGGGACAATGCTATAACGATTACAGAAGGGTGGGTCCTCATGATGGATATGATATTATTGCAAGGTGGGCACGTCATAAGAACCATGTTCCGAAGGAGCAACCAGGTTGAAGACAGTGCATTAGTTGAAGGGGAAGAAGAATCAATTGTTGCGATGCAGATTCGCAGTATCACGAACAAGTTGGAATTGGGGGACGACGATGACGATACTTGTTGTAGTGGAGAAATTGATGAGCCTTACTATGTATCAGATGAAAGAGCTGGGGCGTTTTACCTCTTCACATCGAACGTTGATGCACACAGCTTTGACATTTTTGAATCTCATGAAATCAGAGAATGTCATGGCAATGTGGAGCCATGGCAATGCCACAATTTCGCTTGTGGGACGAATGATTCATCAATGCAGGATGGAGATGATGAACCTTGCACCGAAGGGGAGAAGCCGAAGAAGAAAGGATGGGATAGACGACTGTGGCGCCTCCCAGATAATCACCAATTCATCGTCTGCCAAGAAACTATTGCTTCTCCTTACTCGACAGAGCCCGGAATAAAGGTAGCAGTAACGGAACCTGCATCAAAGCGGCAAAAGTCGATATCAGAGCTCGATAAGATAGACGATGATGACACAGCAAATGCGAGGAGCTCTGATGGCAAACACAGTGCAAAGACATCTTGAGTCTGGTGGCGATGAAGGTGGTGTCACAAGCTCGGATGATTTGACCCCTGCACATATTGGTGACGTCCACGGGAAGCCACGTCTCTATCCATTGAAACATATGCAATCACCCATTGGCAAACAAAGAGCACCAGAATCGTACTATCTTCCCATAACATCCAATTGGCCAAAGTGCCCACGATGCAACGAAGCTGCAAGGCCAGCAGTGCTCATGTTCGAAGATTTAGATTGGGTTTACAACAAACAGCAGGAAAAAAGATGGCAGAATTGGTGCCAGTCCTTGCTTAAGATTTGTAAACATCGTGCTCGTGGTGACAATTGTGATCATCTGAGTTTGAGTAGCGCCAGTACTGCTGGGAATGGATCTGACATGAGTGAGACTGGATGGGAGAATGTATTCGACGAAGATCGTGTTGATGACGCTGAAAGAGCTGAGGATAGAACCTCTCGAGTCCCACGTGCAACAACTTCGCTAGCATTTTCAGGTGAGGACACCAACTCACTAAAAAGCGAAGGCGATGAGGAGAATGAAAATACTATTGAACAGAATGAAAATTCTATTGAACAAAATGAAAAGCCACCAGAGCCGACCTCATCAAGTCCATTGAAAGTGTGCATACTCGAGATCGGATGCGGTTACAACGTGCCCACCTGTCGAGCAATATCGAGAGCGTTGTCTCAAAACTG
>JAHBBA010000008.1:0-17285 GCA_018806925.1 Skeletonema costatum | reverse complement strand
GTTCCGGTTAGCGATCATTGGCGATAATTCTTAAAATATTTTGGCGATGATGTCCGTCACTTTACCCGTCACATATAAAAGTGACGGAAAAAAAAATGTGACTGATTCCGTCACAAATAAAAGCGACGGATGGCATCCGTCACTTCACCCGTCACTTCAACCCCCTCAAATTATTCACATTTTCGGCGAGCCGGACAAAGAAAAAGAAAAAGAACCTGTACCATCCCATGAACAGAAAACTAGATTAACTTGTGAAGTATCTAAGACGATGAAAGCATAATACAATATGGCGAGAAGAATGAAATGGAAGGAGTGCGATGTACATGCTCTGGCACTTACTCAACAGAGTTATAGTTCTAGACATTCCGGTTCCGAAAGCAGCAGCGACACGAGCTCATGTGGCTCGTCCGCTGTGTCTCACAACAGCTCCGGCAGCTCTGAACAGGGCGGAAATCCAAACGACTTCGAACCACTTAGTTGGGAAAGTCAAACATTTGACCCGGCCCATTATGGCAGCAGAGTCAGAGACGCAGATTCAGATCAAGCAGTTTGGAATAATCCGAACTTAGAGGCCGCCATCAACGCAGAACAGAATAAAAGAAACGAAGACAATGAAGATGATGCATCGGATGAAGATGATGCATCAGCCAAACCGTCTGAGCAAGATTTGAAGAAGTTGACAGTTGTAAATCTCAGGAAACAACTGAAGGAGAGGGGGCTCAAAACTGGCGGGAATAAAGGGGACCTCATTGATAGACTACTAGACTATTACGATACCGACGCCACCAGCACGGAGTCAAAGCAATTAATGAATAAGAAACAGAAACAATTAAGGCAACTTTTAGAGAAACGGGGGTTGAAGACTGGAGGGAACAAAGCTGATATGGTTGATCGGCTACTTGGCAGGGAAGTAACAAAGAAGAGAAAAGTGGCGTGGAAGAAGAGTCGGGGCAGGGCTTTGTTAAAGAAGCTGTCACTTGACAAGAAAAGTTATGTACACGGCAAAACAGCAGAGGAAGTGCACAAGTCTCATGAATGGTTTGAAGAATTCCCACTTGACAAATTCAAAGAATACTTCACAGATATGCTTGCATCAGCGGCACAACACCGAGCAATCGTTGCAGAGGACAATCGTTTGGTGAACCTGGAGTACACTTTGATCCCAAGAAAAAGTATGACAAGCCGAGGTTATCCATTCTGGAGAAATCATGCGGCGTCGACACTATTGAGAGAGGAGATTGAGAGAGAAAGTAATGATGGGAAGCGGGGCCCACTCAAGCCAAAGGATTGGAGGGAAACAAAGGAAGAGTATCGAAAGTTTCCCCCCGAAGTATTTAGACAGCATATATACCAGGAGAGAAGGAGGGCGAAAGAGAGGCCGATGAAGCAAGCACAGCGAAACAAGAAAGGCAAGAAGAACCACGACGAGCAAGTAAAGAAGAGTCACCAGGATTGGGAGAAAATTGCCGGAGATGGAGAGGTTGCCTCTGACCGCGACAAGAGCTCTCTGTTTTTTTCAAAATCCCAGTAGACAAAAAAGCTGTGGGTGACTCCGCATACGAAGGTATGCCAGAGAAGGTGCTGGTTCGTCGAGAAGGACACAGCAAGGAAACTACAGATTTTTATCAATGCTGCACTTGCTCGTCAAGAAAACTACCATTCGCGTTTGAAAAGCTATGATATTTTGAGGTGCCGTTTCCGTCACGGGAAGTCAACAGAAAACAAAATGGTACTCCACAAAATGGCGACAGAGATGGTGGCTGTCATAGTTCAGTATGATCTTCGTTATCGACCGCTGTGTGAGACTGACAACTACATTTAAAATAGATGCAAATTCGTTTTTATTCACCTTTTAACTTATTCTTCAAAGAGCGGAAACAAAGATTTTCACAGAGTTCCTTCGGTAAGCTACATGGTAGTTTGGTAATTATACTTCTGCTCAAGGGATCAATTAATTAACTGATAAAATCCAAACAGTATATCCAATCAGCACAATTCTCATCTTTTCAATTAATGATGGAGGGGATTCAGCTCCACATTTTCTTCGTCATGATGGAGGGGATTCAGCTCCACATTTTCTTCGTCATTTAAGAGTCGTTACTGCTGATGTTTCTCCACAACCTCCTTTTTGCACCAGTGTCGACTTCTTGGGCCGCTTAGTTGTTCATCGTTCATACCATTGCTGATACACCGCACCCACTACCATCACCCCCGCCCGGCAGGAGCACGCAAACAAACCCCCCAAAAATATTTGACTTCCGTCTTGCTTGTGGTCACTTGAAAATCAGGTTGTGTTGCTTTCCACACGCACATAAAATCGTCCTGATCAGGCATCGCAATAGCGGAGCCTCTTGACGCGTTGGAAGAGGGGTGGGGTGGGCGACTATCCGAGCTCTAAATTTCAGGAGTGTTGAAGAACCCACCAGAAACCGATAATTAGTGTGCACCGTTGCGACCCCTAGTTGAAAAGCATTCTTCTTCTCATCTGGTCCCAACAAAATGCGGATCTCCGTCGTCTTCTGGTCTATTTTTAGAAGTATTGTATATAGTCTCTCAGAAGTAAAAGCGAGGTCGCACCTACCTGCACCCTGCATGCACCTACCAGTCCGTCTTTTGTGAATAGAAAAGACTTGTCCGTCACTTCACCCGTCACTTATAAAAGTGACGGAAAAAAAATGTGACTGATTCCGTCACATATAAAAGTGACGGATGGCATCCGTCACTTCACCCGTCACATATTTTCAAAATCTCGTCTGATATCGCTAAACCGGAACGTTGCTGATCCCAGATAGGCGAGACTCCCACGAAGGAGTCCCGGAAGTTAGTCCAGAGTCCCGAAAGGTGAGACTCCCAACACTGTGCTGTACTCTCGTGAGGCGTTCTGAGCGTAGCTCTGGACAGTCTTGCATGATCGATTTTCTCTGACATTCTGCGATACACATAAGTAGGCAGCAACGCAAGACCAAGGCAGGCTCATTACATAGTTGCCTCTACTCTTTAGCAACAAGAGGAGATACAAATCTTTCTTACATGTAATGAAATCGGTGCCTTTGGCATCTGGTAGCTAATTTTCAGCGAAGCCTAAATGAGGCAGTGATGTGATATCTCGATGAGCAACAAGGACAAGAAAAGACGAGAAGAAATCTTCCAATGAGTTATATGAATATGCACAGATGGCATGTGGATGTGGCAGCAGATGTGACGATGGAGCTGCCAGTCGTCGTCTATTAATAATAGTTAACATTACCGTGCAAGGTGAGGAAAGAGACACTTCTATTATCACCTGCTTCTGCCTCACATCACAATAAGGTATAATCAACAGTTGTCGAGGTGGGCATCAGGTTGAATGACTCGACGAAACGAGTTCTAATGCTTATCTGATATTCATGCAGATAACATCGATCATTATGATCCGTATGTAGCCACCGTAACGTGTATAATATATTAGCAGGAAACGATCCACTGCCTTTTGAATCAGAGACTCGAGAATTCTTGATGCATTTACATGGGGATGCAAGTGAAGAAGATGATGCGGTAAAACTAGCAACAAGATGGAATCGTCGCAAAGAAAAGCGTCTGGGTGGGATAGTCAAAGTGAACATTGTGGTGAAGTTGAGGAAAGAGACAAAGATATCGTAATTACTTGTCTCTATGGACAGGTCAACGCACAACACAGAAGAAGAGGCACGGAAGTAATGTTGTTGCCTCATCCATCTTCCATGTTAAAAGAAAGAGGCAGAGGATGTTTGTTTGTTGTATCATAGTTTCGTTTTAACAGTTACATCATATAGTCCTTACAAAAATAGAATCATCTTACTCTCTTCATTGCTCAAAACTCCACGCTCCAGCGCCCACCAAGGCACCCGATCGTTGTCCCACCAACGCCTCCAATCCAAAGTTGTTAAAGTATGGAGGCTGCAACGCTGCTCCATTTACCAACAACTTTTCAATCCTATGTTCCCTAATCTTTCCTGCACCCTCATTCTTCTTTCCCTCACGATCTACACTCGCTGATAAGTCAAACGCATAGATACTAATCCCATCCACATGAACAGTTCGTCCAGTCACACCCATAATCTTGGGGACCAACATGGCATTATACGACACACGAAGCTCTGTTCGTGTAGGATCGTATACCATTCGACTTTGAATTATGGAGCGGTCGGCATCGTAGACGAGAGAAAGGGCGGAGCGGACTAGACCGAGGGCTTTTTTGTAGGAGGTTAGTTTGGACAGTTGGATTTGGCCGTCGGATGCTTTGAGTGATATGTTTTCGTGGTAGAGGGAATAATCTGTCAAGATGGATTGAGATATTTTGGTTAGTTTCGACGTAGTTCAAATATATAAAGAGTGTGTTGTTCAAGGAATATTGTGCAAACTGCATCCAAAACTTACCAGGCGTTCTGCTCAAAAAGTCCGGATAATCCTTCCGCAGCGTATCCATAGCCTTCCCAACATTCATTTGCAATTCACGTTGTTCATCTACCATTTCTTGTAAGAATGGTGAGAGGTTGTTGCTATTATTGTCGGAAGAGCCGGGTAGTGATATATGTTCTTTTTCCACTGTGGAGGATTCTAGCAGAGGGAATAGCGGTGATGGTGGTGGGTTCCGTATTCTTGATGATGATGACTTGGAAATTGTAGAAAGGGCTGCGACCATGTTATTGTTTTGGTCTGAGATGGACGCCGCCGCAATGGCGACGAGGAGGGAAAGTGTTCTCATGGTTATTTTGTTGTGCGTGTAAAAGATAAGATACTGTGCGCGTGTAAGCGATCTGTTCCTCAGTTGCCTGAAGATAAACTGTAACAATCGAAGTATTTATGATACGATCTCGACAGTAAGTATGTTGTTAGCGGCTTCCCTACACTACGATATATTGCAATTGTATTTGAATTGGCTTCGTGCGTTTGTTTTGCTCGTGGTATGGTGGTGAATCTCCGCTCGCGGTGTCTTTGAGAGATTGGTTGGTTTTTGATTGGCTTGGCTTGGGGCGAGTGCGTCAGTGACGATGAGAAAGAACCGAGCAGATGCTTCAAAATTCACCCTTGCAATTAAACTGATGAAAAGGGAACCCTGGCAAGTACTATATAATCGAACTCACTATTTATCTTTCGAAAACAATTACTTTTTGGTGGATGATAAAGAGTCATAAATACTCTCCCTTGGATTTTAATAACCCCTCATTATCCCTTCCCTCTCCGTTCACTCAAATCAATCGACGCATCGACTCGCACTCATCGAAAGGTCATGACAAAAACTGGAAGCTGATGGTGTTGATGGAGCAAAGACCGATGGGATGAAGACAAACGCAGAGAGAGTAACGCGCGGTAGAAGCTGAAGATCTCTCATTACAGACAGAAGGCAGCTTCGAGCAACAAACAAGAAGTTGATTAACGCCGTAATCATCACGCATACATCATCGTAGAGAGCAATTCAAATTCAAAATCATGTCCAATCATCAATCAAACAACAACAACAACTCGGCACTAGCCACAATCCAATCCCTCCCCAAAGCAGCACGCAACCTCATCGCAGGCGGCCTAGCCGGCATGATAGCCAAATCATTCGTCGCACCAATTGACCGCATCAAAATCCTCTATCAAGTCACATCCGCTAAATTCCGCCTACGTGATGTGCCCAAGGTGGCATACTCCATTATTGAAAAGGAGGGCTGGTCGGCGTTATGGAAGGGAAATACGGCGACTATGATACGTGTGTTTCCGTATTCGGGGATACAGTTTATGGTGTTTGATTATTGTAAGACTATTTTCTTGTTGAGGGATAAGAAGGAGCATCAGCAGTTGAAAGTTACTGCAGCAACTACTACGTATGCAGATGTGGCTGGGAAGCGACATAATGATACTCTGCAAAATCATGGCACAATTGACAACCCTCACAGTAATACTACCACAACATCACAGCATCATGATAACAGTGCAAAGGGAGGACTATCCCCAATAGACAGCTTAATATCTGGCATGGCCGCTGGAAGTATCAGCGTATTGTGTACGTATCCATTAGATTTGGCTCGTGCTCAATTGGCCGTACTACGAAAGAAGAAGAAACCAAAAGATGTGTTATCAGCACCATCACCAACAAAATCAAAAACAAATATAGACAAACTGGGAATCGGATCAACGAGTCAGAGCTCCAGGAAAGGGATTGGCTACGTTCTCTCGAGTGGATTTCAACAAAGAGGACTACGAGGATTATATCGTGGTATTACACCCACTGTGTTAGGAATACTGCCCTATTCTGGCACAGCCTTTACAATCAATGAACAAGCAAAGCTGAAAATCACACGCATAATGCATAGAGAGCCAACAACCATTGAACGTCTTCAATGTGGTGCTCTATCTGGATTATTTGCACAAACGTTGACATATCCATTAGAAGTGACAAGACGACGTATGCAAACGATTGGGATTGTTCCTACGTCTGGATCAGAGTCGGCGGCGGTCAATTTTACGGGAGTTTCGCAGTTGAAACCATCGGTGGATGAATTGCCGGCTGAGCAGCAGCGGCCGCAAGCTGAATTGACGTCACAACAGCACAAACCAATAACTTCGTCTCAAGCGACGACGACAGCTACTGCTAACGCTACCACATCATCACAACAAAAGTCCGCAATCAAACCACCCTCCATGATGAAAACAATGAGTCACCTCCTCGAAGAACAAGGCCTACGCGGCTTCTTCAAAGGAGTTAGCATGAACTGGGTAAAGGGGCCAATCGCATTCAGTATTAGTTTTACAGCATTTGATACAATACAGGGTTGGATAGAAACGGAGAGCGAGAAGGAGAAGAAGAGGTTTACTGGTGTACAGAGACGGATGACGAATAAGATGGAACGACGGATTACGAATCATGAAGATGGAGACTAAATGGTAAAGCTAGAATGAAAAAATAAAATAGAATGTATTCACACCGACTGATTTGTTCAGACTATGGTACTGCTGTTCGATGATTAAGTTACGAGCTGCATTACATCTGCTGACACTGCACGTCATTGTGACCATCTTCGTCACCATAAACTGGCCCTCCTCGACCTCCACCCCCAGTCGAAGACGAGTAATATCGAAATCCACCACCCGACGATGACGCACCACCAAAACCAAAAGGTCCACTAAACCCACTCGAGTGTGACGACCTACCACCACCATGGAACGCACGATGAAAGAAGTTATTCATACCTCTATGATGCTCTTCTTCCTCGTCGTCTTGATGGAGATGATCATCATGATCAGCATCGTTGTTCTCAAAGGCCGACCGTCCAAATTCCGATACCGATGATACTGATAAACGATGAACAACTGACTCGCCGTTGACGTCTTTATCGGCGTTGTTAGCGTCGCCCTCCTCCCACACTTTAATGACATCAGTTGTTGGATCTTCTTTCCCCTCTAATTTGCTCAACAGTCGTGCCAACTCGACACGCTCTTGAGCAGTCAAATTGTTCGTGTCTAATTGTGACTTGGTCTGAGATGCCAATGATGAAGCTGCCGAAGAAGAAGTACCTCCCGGCAAATCCACAATGTATTGCACGTACAAGTCACCGTAGTCATGTCCACCTACACCTCGAATGGGCATTCCCTTTCCTTTTAGCACGTGAACATCGCCAGTTTGTATAATTTTGGAAGGGAAGCGGTAGGAGATTGTTGTTGTTTTGACAATTTGTTGTATTGGAAATTCTTTCATTGTAGAAGTTGCTTCATCCGGAGAGGTGACACCAGTACTATTGCCATTGTTGCTTTCCTTCTCCACACTATCATCATCAACATCCATAAGATCAGGTAAACTCGGAGCATCCACCAACTCCTCCTTCCTCACATTAATCGTCTCATACGGATTTCCAATCACAATCTCCTGTCCATCCAAACAAACAATCTTCTTCTTAAACCCAACAATAGCTTCTGCCAATGTGATATGAACTTCCATTGCCAAGTCTGATCCTCGTCGTGTATACACCGGATGATGACGTTGATTGATCAAAAATACGACATCGGCAGGTGCGGCGTCGGGGATACTATCGACAACTCCAGATAACCGTACCGATTGCCCACTGTGCATCCCCCGTGTTAATGTCACCTCCACCTCTTTCCGTAATGGAAAGTGTGGACGGAGTGGATTCGGTTGTTGTATCGCAATGTGTTTCGTGGTACCCTTGTATAAATCTTCCAAGGATACTTCCAGTTGATATCTCAAATCTCGATTGCGTGGACCAAATGATGACGACGATGACGATGAAGATGATCTACCACCATTTCCACCTGGATGGAACTGTGTACCAAATCCTGTAGTAGTACCACTCATTCCAAAAAAATCACGAAATACATCATTAAATCCCCCACCACCACCTCCTCCATTACCATTAAAATCACCATTTAATCCCTCCATACCAAACCGATCATAAATCGCCCGTTTATTCTCACAACTCAGTACATCATATGCCTCACTCACTTTATCAAATGCACTACGATCTCCTTTCGTTTTGTCGGGGTGGGTTAATACACACCGACGACGGTAGGCTTTTTGAATTTGGGATTGGGTCGCGGATTTGGTAATGCCGAGGACGTCGTAGTGGCATGTTTGGGTTAGGATGGATTGGGCTGCTGGTGGAAGTGATGACGATGATGATTCTGTCTCTTGTTGAGATGATGAAGGAGTTGTTTCATTTTCATTGGATGCATCTGACGATACATTTTCGGACGATGCACTTTTAGACGAGGATGCTTTGGAATGTCTCTGCTTCGTATCGTTATTGCTGCTGCTGTCAGTAGTACTACTACCGCTAGTTCCACGTTTCTTCTTCCTCGACTTGGACTCTTTCCCCCCTCTCGACTCGTTTGCTTTAGAAGATGATGAGGATGAAGTATCCTTTTCAGTCGATGATCCACCACGTGGTATCCGTAATGATAATAGCTGCGCTGCTTGAATGTTGGTGTAGCCTACACTGTGTGTGTTATCACTACATAGTGTGTTCCTCTTTGCAAATGGTGGTGAGCAATAAGATGATGATGACGTTATCGGATGAGAGGATGCTGAGGAACATGGCGATGTTGCTGCACAGGCTGTAGCGGTTGCTAGCATGCTCACTGCTGCTGCCTTCTTCTTCTTTGTAG
Organism: Skeletonema costatum; assembly: GCA_018806925.1. Classification (NCBI taxonomy): domain Eukaryota; phylum Bacillariophyta; class Thalassiosirophyceae; order Thalassiosirales; family Thalassiosiraceae; genus Skeletonema; species Skeletonema costatum. Next base: position 8,162 of record JAHBBA010000008.1, on the reverse strand, counting down.
ATCTTGTATCTTGCATGGCTTTAGCTACAGTGTGGTTAGGAAAAGCGGAGGAAGATGAATTTGTGGCCATAATGAATGACGGGACCAGGTCAAAACATTAGGAGCTACCCATTGATCTAATCAACGTTTTAATACCATAACTAAATCATTCAAATGCACATCTTATGTGCAAACTTTCTTTCAGCTTCAAACTCGAGTGATCGAGTGCCGCCCAAAAATCTTTCAACACTACCGTATCGAACCCTCAACAACAATGATGGCAGAAGACAACTCAGACGACGACATCTCCTCCCTCGGCCTAACAGCCACAACGTCCACCCTAGACACAGCCACCGAGAAATTAATCCTAGAGAATATAATGGCAGAAAATGATGATGACGATGAGGAGGAGGATGCGGAGCTTGCGGCATTGTTGAATACCTCTTCGGATATTGATATTGATGATGATGATAACATTAATGTTGTATCTAGTAGTCAAAGAAGGGTTGAGCCAGCAACAAAATTTACTACTGCCATTGCTGATGATGCATTTAGTTCTAGCTCGGAAGAAGAAGAGTTCAATGATGAAGATAGCAATAACGACGATGGTGGCACCACTGCCGCTGCTGCAACAACACCCCGATTTTCCAACAGAGGTGCTGTCAACAATTATACCCTCCAAGACAACGATACTACAAACAACATCAATAATACCACCACACCACACTCAATCTATCCATCTCAACAACCACAGCAGCACCAACAAGACTTTTCATGGGTAAGCTCCGCTGATGATGATACCGTCGATGCAAGTAATACCATGAGGGGACCACAGCCTTCGTTGTCTATGCGTATCAGTGAGGATACTATTGACATTGTGGAGGGTGATAATGTTGGTGGCAATGACAATAACATTATTGATAACAATGGTGTCAGTGTCAGTACTGGTACCAACACTACTAACAGCACTACTGCAACAAAACAACCAATGGGTAGCGTGGCTGCATTGAAGCTACCACTGCAGTCAACAACACCAACACCACCACCACACTGCAGCTCACCATTCGATCAAGCACTACACGAAGTTAAAAAGAGGGGGGGAGGGCATCATTCACGTACCAATTCATTTACATTTGAATCACCACTGCTAGCTATGGGGAATACGACTGCGTTTACGTTTGAGAACACGACGCCACCTGCTGCTGCAACTACTGCATCGGTATCATCTGCAGCTGCGCCGGTAGCAACGACTTTGTCATCATCGCCTGGTGCTACCCCTGTGGCTGCAGTTGCAGCGGCAATGCTGGCGAATAGTCCATATGTTGATCTGAATGTGAACCAACATGATGAGCATCACAATGGTGATAATAATGACGAAGATCATGATGATGATGACAGCTATGATGACGAAGAAGAAAATGATGATGATGGTGAGTACAAACAACGATACCTTCTTTGCCAATGCTGATAACATTGCTGTTGATGAGATCTTATATGCAGCGTCTGGTGAAGTGGAGGTAGAACAGGAGAGGGGGACAGAGAAGCAACATGTTGTACAACAGCAGCAGCAACAACAACAACACAAAAACGTCTCTGCAGCATCGTCAGCCGATGCAACGCAGGCAACTGAAGGAGAGGAAGACAATATGGGTTTTCAATCATTGAATATTGTCAACATTTCTACCGAAGATAAAGGTGGTGTGGAAGTTTATTCTCCGTCTCAATCTGCGATGCCTTCGACTACTGATCCAAGTAGCACTGGTGGTGGTGGCAACTCTAAATCTACTAATAGCAGTGCTGCCACCGTGGGAGGCAAAAACCACCACCACCACCACCACCACTACTACTTCTGGCGGCACTACCATCAAAGCCACAAATACAACTTCCAACAACAACATGATGCAAATGATTCAAAACACCACTACCGCCACGACCACGCTCCAAAAATACTACAAGAATGAAGAAGAGCGTGAATCCATGCGTCGATCTTTCCAACAGAGTATCTCTGCGGCAGTGCTAGTGTCATTGGCACACAAGCGATACGAACGTCGTCGACTTGCCGCGATGGAAATTGAAAAGGTTGTGAGGTCATATGTCATGACGGAGGATTATCCTCGGGTTAGGGCGATATTGTTGTTGCTTAGTGATGACTACGTCCGTAGTACGAATGAGGATGCAAGAAAAGGAGGGGCGGTGGCACTGGCTGCCTGTGCGATTGGGTTGAAGAAGGCCAATGAGGGACGAAGGGATGTTATTGAATGTCGTGATTTGATCTTGGCGAGTGTTGTACATGCTTGTCAGGATCATTCCCAGCGTGTGAGGTATTATGCGACTGAGTCACTGTTCAATGTGACCAAGGTGATTCCGTCACTAGCAGTACGACACTTTTTCATCTTGTTTGAAATCCTCCGCAGTTTGTATGCTGATGTTGATTTAGATGTGAGAAGTGGTGCCGAACTTCTTGATAAGAAGTTAAAGGAAGTCATCGTTGGTGCAATCAACAGTGGGTCGTTCTCAGCGGATGCTTGTGTGCCTGTGTTTGCTCGATTTGTCTACATGAGGAATAAGGCCACCAAGCAACTCACTCTTACGTGGCTTCAGGAATTCTCTGAAAAGTTAGTTGGTGATCCGATTTTAGAGTTTTTGCACCTATTCTTGGGTGGAATCTTCGCCATGATTGCTGATCCCAATGCCACGATTCGTCAACTTGCATTGGAGTTTTTACAGTTGGTATTGCCCAAGCTTTTGTTTGGCAATAATGAGGACTTTGAGGATGCTCAACAGAAGGTAGACTTTGACAAGATTCTTCAGAGTTTGGTATTAACTATGGAGCATCCGGATCCCTTTGTGAGGAAAGTTGCCATGTACTGGATGTTGCGAATCGTTCAAGCACACATGTCCTCTGCTTTTCCTGAAAATAGTGATCAAAAGGGAGGTGAAAAGTCTATGGCGAAGCAAGCATCTGTCAAGTACTTAACTGCAGCATCGACATCTGTTCGTAACGCGCTGCCGCATGTTCTTCCGGGTATTTTGGTGAGCATTGGTGACACTCATCAATCCCGGGCGAAGGATACATTTTTGCCTGACCAAACGACGCACAATCTTGCGGAGCAAGCCAATACTTGTCTCCAGGATGCTGTCAGGCGGGACGGAAAGGCATTCATCCCTCATCTTGGTGGTTTTGTTGTGGCCTTGCGCGAAGAATTGGATTCACCCGGAGGTCTTATTGCACGGAATCCACCTTCTATTGAGAGAAGACCGTACAGAATGGACGTGAAACCTGATGGGTCTGGAATTGAGAGTACTGGTTGGTTTCGAGCTAGCGATGGTGTGGAGGAACGCGACAACGCTTTGATACTATCTCGGTTGTGTGCCTTGCAATGGGTAGTCGTTCTTTACGAACATGTAGTTCCAAACTCACTCAAGGCAGAATACGCCAGTGAATTCATCGATTGCATCATTTATCAACTAGTTGACCAGCCACCTGGGATTATCGTGGTGAAAAGTTTCGAAGTGCTCGCAAAGATTACTGTCCCAGCAAAAGGTCAAGAGCATCGCTCCATCTTTTCCGCCTTGTTGACGTCGGACGATCATGATACTCCCGAAATATCAACAATCCCATCAATGAACAACCCAATGGATGACGAGAACGCAAATTTTGCTCTGGGCATACTCGAACCGTTTCGGCGTAGATTGGTTTCGCGAGATCGGGCCGTGTTTGCAGCACTTATAGACCTGCACTCGAAACATGAAAAGCTGCTAATGGATGTATCCAAAGTTATTGAACTGATGTGCACCCTCCAACCGCCCGAGTTCATCTTTATCGCGTTTGCTACCGAATTGGAGAACTTTATAGTTTCCAAGATGCAACATCGCAAGAAGATAATGGAGTCACCAGAGACTGATGCTTCGGCAATCAAAGAAGAACTTGCAGCATTTTCCAAGGATCTTGCATTCGTATCAAACTTTGCCCAACAACTTGGATTAGTATTCTTTGCAGCACCAGAAACTGAGCAACTGCGTCTAGAGATGAAAGATTGTATCGGGTTCAAGGGAGATAGTCTTCGAGATGAACAACGTGCTTGCTTATTCCATATCATTCTCTATACCTTTTCACACAGCATCGTAGCAACACTATCGTTTTGTCTTTGGGGAGGTGCATTTCTCACTGCATCTTCATTCTTACAAAAAATTGATCCGTTGGATGTGTCGCTAATGTTCTATTTGGAATTGGACCGACTTATTGATCTCATAGAGCGTCCAATTTTCAGGCACTTGCATTTACGGCTGCTAGAATGCGAGGATGACCCATATCAAGAAGGGAGTGGAGCAATGTTGTTTCGAACATTGAAATCGATTTTGATGGTTCTTCCACAAAGTACAAGCTACGTGATATTGAAAGAGAGACTGAGTTCGACTGCAAGATTTCGTCAGAGTGCAGTGGCGTTGCGTGGATTATCAAAGCATGTTGAGAAGGGCTCAAAAACTGACATATTTGTCAAAAGATTGGTCAAGACTCGTAAGCTACACTGCGACGCCAAGTGGCGCAACATTCGAGCAGAAAGCCTGGAAGACCCAAGTAGACTCATTGGCGAAGAGCAAAAGCTCAAAGCTGCACAACAACGAAGAGAATGGCTGGGATACGCCGATGAAGAAGACGAAATTGCCACCAAGGAAAAAATGAAGAAGGAAATGCTTGGAGAAGGACCATGTAAGGCAGAGATGGTAGGTGTGTATGAAGGGCTCGATGAGATGCAATCTACACAAATGGGACGCAAAGAGGAGGAGGAGGACAATATTTGCGAAACATGTATAGGTGCGGAATCAGAAGATAAAGACAAGAAAGGTCAGTGGAGGGAATATTGGGCTAGTCATCAGTAAACATTTTAGTCTGTTTGGTTTTAGGTTATAATCGGCTGCCGTAAATTTAGAAGTATGTATGTATGTCTATTGAGACAATGGGTAATAGGAGTAAGCTGGCAATCGCTCTGAGTTATCATCTACGATACACATCCAATGTTACATTCCGACCAGTGAAGCTTGTCATAGGTTTGCGACAAGCTATGCTCTTTACTTCCGAATGCATTGCAGTGCAATGCTTGGCTGAAGGAGAGGCGTATTGTACATGTCAGCTGTTTGGGGACGAATGGGGCGAAGAGGACAGCAGTAGCTGCTCCTCAGATAGCGATAGTGATTATAGCGATTGAGATTGAGGGAGCATAAGGGGAAAATAATCATTCTAATTTTCCGCACAGAACCATCCCTTCTTCAGACATTCGTCGAAAGTATCCACATAAAATTAACGTGTACATGTTTACAATATTATCAAGCTGATTTCACTTCCATACGTCTACACAGGTGCACTCAAGTTCTCAAGCTAAGACAGTATTTGGGAGTAATATGTCTGAGCAATGCGATTAACAACCGTTCCGTCTTCGTTCTTTAGCGTGTTGGCTGACACTTCTAAGCACTCGAGACCTTCCTTGACGAGAGCAGATAATTTGTCTTGAGAATTACAACAAGTGATCTTGGCCAAACACAGACAGGCTTCTGCGCATATTGTTGACCAAGCAGCATCCCAAAGAGTTAGAGCTCCAGTCTCGAAATACGCTGGGTCATTCCTATTCAACATGTATGCAACGTCTGTAACCACATCAGCATAAGCTTCACCTCCCGAACTGCGACACTTCAGAACTATCATTATTGTCACATTTGCAATCATTGAAGGATGTGCCTTTTTCCCGGCTAGTGCGGCTGGATCAGACACATGTGTTTTGAAAAGCTCAAGGGCCTTTTTCGCAGCACTTGTTTGTCTCTGGTTGATCAGTGTACGGCAAATGGGAGTCAAGATGGTAAGTTTTGTTACAAGTTCTGTTGCTTCAATCTCTGGCAACATTATGTTGACCACTTGATCGCACAATCGAAGTGCCTCTTCATTGCGGCCAAAGTGATGCAGCCAGAAAGTGCTCGCAGCAACTATCTCAACACAATGATCTGACACGTATTCTTTCACAAGTACCCTAGAGTGAAGCTGAGGGTCGTAGATTGATTTCATTTCATCGATGACTGATAGAGCGTCTTCATATTTACCGTGTCTTTTCATGACATCAGCTTGAAAGGCAAGAGCGCGACATTGGTGATACTGTTGGTAATGTGTCTCCTTCACAAAGTTCTCAGCCAAGTTCTTTTCAAACTCTTCTCGCGACATATTATTGGGAGGGACAATTGTCATCGCTCTGGCAATAACATTCATTGAGCTGTAGCCAGGAAAGATAACGCTTCGATCGCTCAGTTGCTTCTTTGCTGGGGCTTTGTCGAAGATATCCAATGCATCCATGCAGCATTTAATACCCCTACGCTGTGCCTCTTCATTATCAGTATTTGAGTAGAAAATGTTGAGCCAAAGCTTAGCACTACCAACTAGCGTTTTGACGACCACCTCCAGAGACTTTGGATCCAAAGAATGTATCTCAGACAACGCAAATCCTGCTTCCCACGAGAAATCATCGCCCTCTACTTTGAACAATGTAAGGATATCCCGCTTCATGGCCACAGCTTTCACTGTAGATCCCATTGTGCCAAACATCTTGCCCATTACAGCTGTCTCTTCAGCAGCTTTTAGAATCAGTGATGTCCGCTTTGTTTGACTATGGGATGATGATGAGAAGTCTGATGATGACAGATCTGATACTGTCCTCCTCATTTGCCTCTGCCTCTGAATGGACGATTGCTTCTGTTTACTATGTGCATTCCCCTTTGCAATGTCCGTGCTCATGTTTACATTCTGCAACCTAGGCTTAGCAATGTTATAGGATAGAGGAAGCACAAAGCTCAATACCGATGCAGCCAACAAATACGCATGAGCATTTGGCTGTGTCTTCCCAATCATTCCTACAGTTGGCAACGTTGCGAGAAGCATCCAAAATGAAGACGCCACAGACGCTACGATATCATCTAGCTCTCGAAATTTATCTGGTATACCTCCTTTACTCTCGATGTTGATCAGCAACGCAATGACAAAAGGTATTGCTGCTAGCACTATTCCAACGATGAGTACATACGGACCAGCTCTAGATTCGCAGGTGTAGTGCCCTTCGCCCTCAAGTGTTTCGACGCTGCCCATTCTAACACTGGGTACTGACAGATTGACGATTTGCAACACAAGTTGCGGGATGAGTAATACCATGACAACAAAGATTGAGTCGGCAAATGTTATAGTCCTTCGAATGCCACTATTGCGTCCAAATTTTGCCCTACCGCTGCTGCCCAAATATCTTCCTAGCTGTGACAATGTACTGAGAACATTCATAACTTTCAGTCTTGCCATCCCCAATGTATCAATTTCATCGCCAGATGCTGCAAATGTAGTCGTAGAGCTAATAATACTGCCTATCCTCCATGCCCTTCCTATCAATAAGTTTCCCATGAAAGTGATGGATGTGAGGATGATTGGTTGACGAAGTGCGCATGTCACATCATACTCTGAAAATGCAAACAGAAGTGATGCAATTGTTGCGATAGCACCAGCTGTCACAAAGAGCGATAGGCTGTCAGGCTGGAACAATTGCAGCAACAGATTGTTTCGATGTTTGTAGAGATCCGCCGCCACTTTGATCTGGGCTACAGAGAGCGTCAAAAGAATTACGCCGAAACATACTCGGAAAGATGTGGTGCTATCGACACTTCCAATGACAGCGGCAAGGGCAACGAGCAGAGTGAGGCCCCCGGCAGCGATGTAACGTTGACGTTGTTGTGGTGCTTTCATGTTTGTTTGATGTTTGGAAGTATCAGTAGTTGGTGTTGGGGCGGGTAATCGTCTTCTTGATGCCGGCCCTTGCTTGGGAGTTTGGGGAGACTGCTGTTATTATTGGGCCCATCAAGCTTGCAAGATGCTGTATTTCGTTGAGTTAGGAACTTGAGTGCCGTAGGCAAATAACTATTAGATTTTGTTGCATGCATGCAGCAGGCTGGCAGCGACACGAGTATGTACTGTATGAAGATAGATAGGCACTCGTCGTGCGTACTTAATACGGGACCTCTGCTCCCGCACCAAAGAAAAGATACATATGTACATACAAGGATTTACAGCTGCCATCCATTTAGTATTAGGAAACTTGAGCCCGCTACGACAGGCAAATATGTAACTAAGTATTAGATTTTGTGGCTGCTATGGGTGGTGACGC
>JAHBBA010000007.1:0-107584 GCA_018806925.1 Skeletonema costatum | reverse complement strand
GTAGTTGTGTGAGAACTTTTCTCGGCTAAACATTGTGAATTGGCTGTTCGCACTCCCGAGATGATGTGGTGCATTTGGAACGGCTGTGTAGACGTTGTTGGCCTACACTTTGGAACAGCTGTGTATGCCTTTCTTAGTACCGTAATTCGTGTTTCCCTCGGTTATGAGTTGTCCCCGGTTATCAGGAGTACCGTTGTAATAATATGTCACGTAGGAATAGGTACAATTCGGTCCCTTGCCAGTTTTAAAACGGTGTTTGGGTGGTGAGCGGTACAGTAGTCATCAGGAGAAGGGACCAAGGCCCAAGTAACGCAAATTGAACGTATGTACATACAGATGATAGATAGAGTACATACTTACCTACCGTCGTACCATCGTACCATCGATGGAAATGCAGAGAGGAGTTCGCAACCTACCCACTCTGTGATGCACGAACGCCACAGTTAAGTCATAGATAATCTTACCACGTAGCCTAAGTTACTCATGTAGAAAATAAACTAGACCCTCGCTCTCTCTCGGAAACAATTACTGACTTCAAAGTGGTGAATGAGCCATCTATGAGACATTTGACAATTTGGGTGGGATAAGTAAGGATGAAAACACTGAATTGTAACGAGTCTATATCTCTAAGATAGCATCATGACAAAAAAATCAACAACAGCATTACAATATTCTTTACATATACAAAAACCTCTCATGTTCCATACACACTCAACATTCATCTTGACCACTACTGAAACCCATCTCTACTCTTTCGAATCTCCCTCTTCACATCCTTCACATTCGGATTAGTACCAAACAAATCATCCATCTCGGTAACACTAAACGCATACCAATATCGATCATCAATCAAATGATGTCGTATGTGATTATCTCTCATTTTGGCATATCCTCTCATGATTGGTTGAATGATTCTACGTTCTAGGATTGATAATTGTTGGTAGGATGGGGATATGGATGGAATGATGCGTGGTTTTACCTTTGTGTGGACTATGTAATGACTCCATTCGTACACTAACCCAGCTAGAGAATAACCGATGGTTGCAGTGAGACAAAGATGGTATTGGGGTAGCATTGCCTTGATGATAAAATGAGCTGCGAATAACCATCCTAAGAGTAGTGCAGGTGGATCAATTGATATATGAAAGTATTCTTTATCATGATGTGCTCCATGAATTGACTTTCCAATCCAATCAAATGGAGAGTGGAGCAACACTCTGTGAAAGAAGTATTCTTGAATCCACCAGATTAATATGGAAGATGCAAAGATGACCAGCTCTGTAATGGAGAATGGAGTTGTGGATATTAGTTGACACCGTGTCAAGATGAATCCGGATATTGTGAGTACAACGAGAGGTGGACCAATGTCTTTGAGGAAGAAGTGGTGGAGTGCTTGACTCCACGTGGATGGAACGAGTTCTTCTGTTGTCGCTTCTTTGGTTGTAGCTGTAATTGCATGTTCTTCTTGTCGTGATGATATTGTCTTTGACGCACTATTGTTGTTGATATTAATGAGCATATCCGCTTCAAGTTCCTCCGGAGAAATGATGGGAAACGAAGCAGCAATGTTTCTACCGCTGACGGTCCCTTGAAACAATCTCGTTTGTGGTGGCCTATGATGGGTCGTCGGTGCCCCCCTTGATGCCGAAAAGGCATTGACCCAGTAGCAAAGAGCAGCCGCTGCCAAGAGCTGCTGTAGTGATGTCTTTGACGTCATCTTGCTTCGAATGACTGCTACCAACCATTCTACGCTACAATACTAACTTCATCACAACATGTGGATGAAAATCGATGACGAATGTTGAGTTGAAGAACATACACGCACATGTAAGAGGAGAGTAATAGTAGTAAACTCACATACTTCTAATGTAAATCTACGTAGAGGCAGGATCTTCCCGCCGAAAACCAAAATGAAAAATCCAAGACAACAACAATGACGAAAAAAAATCGGCATTGCTGAGTAACTGAAAAGCGCCTCCAGTCTTGTCTGTATCATCGATTATTAGTAAAAGCAACCATAACATCAATAGGAACAATAACTGATCAGTCATAGTAGTTGACACCATTAAACAAAGAATAAAGATGGACAAATCGCTCCTCTCCCGCGCAACCGACAGCACCACCGCCCCAACGCCCGGCTACCTCTACAACGACATTGGCAAAACCCTCACCTCCCCACAAGCCTGCATCGACACCTCCAATTACCTCATTTCCCGCCTCTCAAAAAACAATGTCCACATTAAAAAAAAGTGTTGCAAGGTCCTAGCGAAATTAATTGTCCATCCGGTAAACAGGGGAATGTTGAAACGGACATTGGCGCAGAATCCAAATGCTATTGCGAGTATTAAGGAGTGTACGGCGTGGAGGGGGACAATGGATGCTGTGACGGGAGATCAGTGGAATGTGGAGGTGAGGGAGGCGGCGAAGGAGTGTTTGGATGTGGTTTATTCGGATTCGGGTGAGGGGGAGAGTGGTGGTGGTGGGGGGAGTAATTTTGGTGGAATTGGAATGGGTGGTGGGGGGGTGGTATGGCGGGGTTACAGCAGCAACAACAAGGTGGTGGGTATGGTGGACCAGTGGCGGCACAGGGGATTGGTGGTGGTGGATATGGTGCTCCCATGGGTGGATCATCCGGAAGTGGTTATGGTAACGATTCCTATGGTGGAGCACAGGGTGGTGCAGGTGGAGGATCCAGAATGGAAGGCATTGGTAACCCCATGTTCTCCGATCCACGTCTCGCTCAACAACAATCCTCCTCCTCCACCACAGTCGGGAAATTAAGTCAAATGGCACAGATGTCGGAGGAGCAATGTTGGGTATGATTAAAGATCCATTGGCCAAACAGGCTGCGGCAATGCAACAACAACAACCACCACATCCGAATATGGGTACGTATGGTGGACCGAATATGAGACCGGATCCGTATAGTCAACCTCCTGGGAGGAATAATTTGGCCATGGCAGACGGGGGGACAGTGGACTATGGCGAGTAATCGGGGGCCCAATGCTATTGGTGGTGGTGGTGGACATAATGGTGTGGTGGAGGAATGGCTCCACCTGTGGCAGAGGCACCACGACATGATGATTCGGAATATTACAAGGCACGTAATGCTACGGGGACGGCATTTAATTGGGCTTCTGCTGGTGGCGGAGCTCCGGCACCACCTGCTGCGGCTGTTGCACCTGTTGCTGCTGTGGCTCCGACTGTAGGTGGTGTGGGTGGATCATGGGCGACTGCTCCTGTTGCCCCTCCACCTCCACCAGCAGTTTCGACTACACCTGCTGCTTCTTCGACTCCTCAAGTAAGTGTGGCGGCTCAATCTCGTATGGATGCAAATCAATCTGGTCCCTACAGTGGAGGAGGAGGTGGTGGCTTTGTTGCCCCCTCTGCAACCACTGCCGGAGACTATGAAAAGAATCTAATTGCCGAACTTTGTCCCCCCGGTGGAATGAAGGCAGAACCACCCCAAGACAAATTGCAAGACTTTGCACGATCTGTACCCTCACTCAATCCTGACTTGGTATGCCCAGCCTTATTGGATGCACTTGAGGATGGAAATCCATGGATTATGCGTGCCAAGGCATTATGTGTCATTGAAACAGTGTTGAAGGTGATGGATCAGCAACAGGGGGAGAGTAATGCCTATGCCGACTTTTTCCATGCCTGTGCTTTTGAGATTGAACCACTTGCCAATCATGCACGGCAATCGGTCAAGGCACCGGCGAAGAGGGTGTTGGGGTTGCTTGGTGTTGCACCGGGTACGGCTACTGCTGCTTCACCAATGAGGAGTAATGGAGGAGCTACAGCGGCGGCGGCTCGTCCAGTGGTTGCTGCTGCTGCTGCGGAGGCACCCAATTTGTTGGACTTTGATGGACCATCGGATGTTCCTGCTGCTCCAGTGGCACCTGTCCCCTCCTGCTCCACCGGTAGTGCAATCAGTGGCAAATGTGTCATTGGGAGGAGGAGACTCCATGTTTGGTGGTATGACTGTGAAGAGTACAGCGCCCTCGGCAAGCTCTCCTGCTGCACCGGCATTGGTATCAACCGAATCGACTGAAAGTAGTGGTGATTTGCTCGGAAGCTTTTCTGTTTCTGCAGAGCCTGCTCCTGTTGCTCCATCATCGGGATCTAGCAATTTGTTTGGAAACATGACTGTAAAGAGCACTCCAGCTGCTGCAGCTGAACCTGTTGCTGCTGCTGCTCCTACCGCACCCACGGATGCCTCTAGTGTCGGACCATCCAGTGGTGGATCTGCATTTGGTTCCTGAATGCTACTACTACTCCATCCACGCCCAGTAGACCTGCTCCCAAGCCCATGGCTCCCGCCTCACCTGCGGCTAGTTACGATCCACTCTTAACACTCGGCTCGACGACGTCTACCACCAATAACAGCGGCGCCATGAATGGAATGAATACTGCCAACCCAATGGCACAAATGAACACGGCGCAAATGAATCCAGCACAAATGCAACAAATGCAAATGGCCTATCAACAGAATATGATGATGATGCAACAGCAAATGCAACATATGCAAATGGGTGCCGGTGGGGCAGGAGCAGGTGGTCAGGCCTACGGACGTCAGGGGAACAATCCGAATATCATGGGTGCCAATTATATGAGGCAAGTTCCTGGAGTACAGGGTGATAATAGTAGTTCGTTTTCATTTTTGGGTGCTCCCAAGAAGAAGGATACTCATGAGTTTGACTTTGTGAAGGATGCCATGAAGAGGGGTTAAAGAATGAAGGAAGAGAATTGTTTGTAGCTGAAAAGGCCAACTACTTAAGTGGAAAAAGTTAATGTTTATAAAACGTAGTTTTCACGAGAGAAGAAACATGAAAGAGCGATGATGATACTGAGTCAAGCACAAGGTGACGAGGCTCAATCGATGAGAGTGGTACCATGAAGAGATGAGATGTACTTGAGCTCAAGCACAAAAGGTGACGAGGCTCTAAATATCGAATGAGAGTTGATGGTAACCTATTCTAAAGCCTTAATTATTATACAAAAAGTAGTGTCCACACAAGAACCTTCAGACACAATCTTTTGACTTGAACGATGAATTATGAGGAGAGCTGTTATGACAAAAGACACTGTTTATGGCCTGGGAGCCTCGGGGTCAATTGTTTCACCCTTCACCATCTTTAAATCAGCGTCCATCATATCCTTTACAAGTCCCTCAAAGCCCAATTCAGCCTCCCATCCAAGCTCTCTCTTGGCTTTGGAAGGATCTCCAAGAAGCAATTCAACTTCAGTAGGACGGAAATAACGGGGGTCAATTTGGACAAGAACCCTAGACTCATCAGAAGCATCAACTCCAATCTCATCAACAGTTCCAGTTTCTCCCTTCCATGCAATAGTGATACCAACTTCAACGAATGCCTTCTCAACAAACTCCCTCACGGTGTGTGTCTCTCCAGTGGCCAACACGTAGTCATCTGCAACATCATGTTGAAGCATCATCCACATTCCCTTAACATAATCACGAGCATGTCCCCAATCACGCTTGGCATCAATGTTACCAAGGAAGAGACACTTGTCAAGTCCTTGAGAGATACGGGACACAGCGATGGTAATCTTACGTGTCACGAAGGTGGCACCACGACGAGGAGATTCGTGGTTGAAAAGGATTCCATTTGTTAGGTGCATTCCATAAGCTTCACGGTAGTTCACCAAAATCCAGAAGGCGTATTGTTTAGCGACAGCGTAGGGAGAGCGGGGGTAGAAAGGGGTTGTTTCGGATTGGGGTACCTCTTGGACCTTTCCATACAACTCAGAGGTGGAAGCTTGGTAGAAACGACAAGTCTTCTCAAGTCCACAGGCGCGGATTGCATCAAGCATACGAAGAACACCGACACCATCGCAATCAGCGGTGTATTCGGGCATATCGAATGAGACCTTAACGTGACTCATAGCACCCAAGTTGTAGATTTCATCGGGCTTCACGTTGGCAATAATGGTGATAAGATTGGTAGCATCGCAGAGATCACCATAGTGAAGGAAAAGCTTGACACCAGTTTCATGGACGGTCACGGTAGATGTGGTCAATGCGGCCGGTGTTGAATGAAGAAGAACGACGGATGATTCCGTGGACCTGAAGAAGAAGAAGCAATGAAACAAGATGTGAGCAATCGATTTGTGATGCAGGATCGATAGGTGTTTGTTTGCTTTGGCAATTCAGTCAGTGCGAAGTCATTCGTATATATTGTGTAACTTGTGCGGTCATTGATCTTTTGTACAACATATCATCCAAGATAGATGTCGCCACTGATGTAGATGTAGAGTGGCGAAGACTCTCCTGAAGTCTTTCATTTACGGTGCGTCAATCAGATTACCCGTGATGTTTACCGATAAATCCAGCAGTGACCATTCCAAGCACCAAATGTCATGCAATTCCCAAAGAACATTTCGACATATGTCTCTATGCTCAGAGCAAGATAACCTGAAGAAAAAAGATCATCATCGTCTTGAGAATGAAACAGTCACACCACCTTCTGCCACGTAGCACTGGGTCAAGTGTGCCCCATCGAACCAGCATATTTAGTGCCAAACATAAGAAATATATATAAACATACCTCATATCCTTTGGACAACAAGAATTCAGTCAAGTAAGATCCATCCTGGCCGGTGATACCAGTGATGAGAGCGACTTTGCCGGCGTGAGTAAGTTCAGACATGATTGTGTATAAGTATTTAATTGGAAGAGGAGGAGTATGGAAGGAGAGTGGTTGTAGCTGAGTAGTTACTGAAGATCAAAAGTGAAATTTATGAGATCTTTCGATGCCAAAATGAAAAATGAAATGCCTGTGTTTGTGACCGTGAGACCGACTGGTGACTGGGGAGTTCTACCTACGTCGGAATCAATAGAAGCAAGTGGGCTGGTCACTAGTATCCAGATTCCCAATTGTTATCGGGAGGCCACCGGGTTACTGTGATGACCGCGGCAGTTCTGCACAATCCTGCGTCCATTCCACGTTTTTATGATCTAGCATTCGTAAAGAAAAAACATTAGAAGAGGGATCGCTAAGAAGGAAATATATATTAGGAATACGGTCTGTTTTGGCGATGTACAAAGACAAAGGGAAGATAAAATAGATTGCAGTGAGTGACTGAGGTATGACCAGGGGTATGACTGAAGGAGTGACTCGGTAGTCGGTAGTCGTTCCGTCGAAAGTGCAAATGTCACCGTGACAGCTGAGGGGGATGCGGCGGTGGCCATCTCCACAGCGCAGCTGGCTGGGCTATGGCCTTAGGATGGACTTTTGGTTGGCAAGCTTCATGCGAGAATAGTCTGAAATCGTTGTACCAGAGATCGCGTCGATGGACGTGTTCGTTGTCATCGAGGCGTGGAACAATGTGCAGCTTTGCCGTATCGGCAAAGTGTACCGATCTCATTGATCGGCTTCGATGGGTGGGAAAGTCCATGATGAGCTCTTCGAACATTGCTGACATGATGTTCAAAATTACTCCTTTAGAGTACACCTGCTTACTTGTACTTGACATGCACCGGTCAAATGAACAGATGCCCTGCTACTGGTACATACTGCTCTTTGTTTTGTGCATGATGAATGCAAAAGTATGGTAGGGAGCAGCTGCCGATGCCGATGGGGTTTGTACCTTCCCTCTCCCGCGTTTTCCCTGGTATGATAGTAAGCAATCTGTATTTGATCCGGATACGTCAATACGACCTGATTTGCATCCGTGTCCGTTTCTAAACTGCACAGAACAGAGTCGGCCTTGCTAACGCACTGATACAGGTATCTAGTGTTCCGAAGCATGACTCTCACTCTATGCATTTTTTAGTCTGCATGCAGAATCCAACGGGTAGGTCACAAAGTCAAAGTAGGTATCTTCTGATTTGCGGAGCAAATTAGGCTTTGCAGAATCTGGCATCTGGAATCTGGAATCCAAGAGTGCCGCCTGTGCTGAGCGAATCAGGGCTGGCAGGGCCTTGATTTGCGCTTGCTGAGTATTGTGGTTGCAAAACGGTTGCATGCCCCCTAAAAAGGCCTATTACGTGATTTAAGGCGGCATCCTTATGTAATTACGTATGCAAATCTGGTCGTGAAGAATTTCATTTGTATCCTCAATTCACAAACTCTTGATCGAGCAAGCAGGCTACTCACATTAAATTTCATCATGTACTATGCTGGTCGTGAAGTAGATCGTAAGATTCCAACGAAGAGATCCCGCTGCTACTAGAAGTCTCCACTTATCAGAGTTCATCATTAGCATGCACTCGACACTAAGTCATCCGCTTCCACTGGCAGATAGATTCAGATTCATCCGAGCGGCCTTGCAAGATGCTGAGCATAGCAAAGAAGAAGAAGAAGACTGTCAAATTCTCGCCTAATGCTAACTACGCAGCCATGCTGCCAACGTAATGACCTGCAGGCACACTCCTCTTGGCTCACACCCGACGAACTTCATCAATGAAGAAGCGAGCCCAAAACTTATACTCCATTACATCAAGACCCGTCCCGGAAAACCCAAGGCGCCTTCTAATCGCAGCGGTATTGTCTACAATTGCCATCCTGCCCATTATGAGATCATTGGAGAGTCGTTACGAGGCATGGAACATTACACGGATATCTCCCAGGCATGTAGACGAGAGCGATTACGATCTGATGCCATCAAATTAGTAGCATGCATG
This sequence comes from Skeletonema costatum, assembly GCA_018806925.1. NCBI lineage: Eukaryota > Bacillariophyta > Thalassiosirophyceae > Thalassiosirales > Thalassiosiraceae > Skeletonema > Skeletonema costatum. The sequence goes on along the minus strand of JAHBBA010000007.1, from coordinate 98,934 downwards.
TACAGAGAAACTGCAAAGGAAAAGATGTTTGTTTCTTCAAGGAAGATTGCAAATGTCACCGGAAACTGGAAGAACACAAAAGAATGCTTCTTCGTTCGTCATTTTTTTCTTCTTTCACGCAGTCCACTATGTACATCGCTCAAAACAAAACACTGAATGAACCAACTCTCCAAGAAGCCCCCTCAACAATGACGATCAATTACATCGGGCTAGTCATTCTCATCATCGGAGGATTATTCCTCCTCATGGCCATCGCTCAGCCGAAAAATTTCATCGTGTACAAAGGTCTAATTGCAAGATCGGAAGTATGCTGGGGCGAGGGCAACGGTCCAAAAGTCATGGCGGCATACAGCCTGATGATGATTGTTTTGGACTTCTGCTGATGTTCCGTGTCTTTGGAAAACAGGAAGAAAAAGAAGACTAGAGTGTTAGTGATTATTTAGAGAGGCGCCCGATGGTCTCGTCCCCAGATTTTTGAGCTCGACGCAGAGCGCAGAGCCATAGGAGCCACACTGGTTGGGGGGATTTTTTGTATCAACACGTTTCATTTCCGATACAGCCATCGCGAAGCTGAAGAAAAGAAAAATCATATGAATATGATGTCCTGTTATATTATTATATATAATATTATTGTTTTCCATCATCGATGCACTACCACAATCTCCTCCCCCCATCTCTCTACTCAAGCATTCATTTTAGTCTGTTCCAAGAACATGACCACCTCACTCAATTGATGAATACGATCACCATCAGTTGACATCGCGCTGTTTCCTCCCCCTCCTACGTCTACAGGAGACTTCCATTCTTGATTGGGAACGAGATGACTAACATCTCCCGCAGCCCTCTGCCACCCATATCTTCCCAAAACACCATCTCCACTGTCACTACTATTCAAGTTCATACGCAGCATGAATTCATCTTCCCGAATATCATCAAATGATGAACGCAATCTATCATTCACCCTGTAACGAAAGATGGACCCCAATTCCTTGGAATACGTGGCCAATGGCTCCAAAGATGATTCCGCATTCGATTGAAGTGAACGCAACATCAAAGTTGAATAGGGAAGATTGCTACTCTCATCATCATCGGTACTGTTTAACGATGACGAAATTCCTCCCGTACTCCACAAATAGCAATATTTGGCGGCTGTCCAAAACATGGACAATTGATTGGATTCATCATCGCTGGTGCTGGAAGTATTATTACTGCGGTGACGACGCCATAAATGACGAGCGTGAACATACTCCCCTAAATACAATAAAAACGCCATTTGAATGATTGATGCGTATTTATCGCCATTGACAACGCCGCTGACACTGCTCTCACTGATTCCGCCGCCGTCAGTATTGTTGGCATGCTGCCAGAGGATGATGACAAAAGTTGATTCAAGAAATTATTATTGTTGCCCGAAGGCATCATTTCGGCCAGCTCGCATGATTCGACGTATCGAAGTGCGTCGGAGCGAGACACAATGATGGAGGGCGGTGGCTGGCTGGGTAGCTGAGTGTTTACTTGGTCGAGCTGGGTTGTCATTTGTGGCGTACTTAGTCAAGCAATGTCGTTCGTGCGTAGGCGGAAGATCTTTTGACTGGTTGGTTTTTGGTTTTGGATTTTGTGGCGTGGACGGTGGGAAGCGGCGCTATGCGAAAGCGGGCAGAGGAGGAATCCTTTATCACCCGCATTGCTTGCTTCATCACAATAGATCGTTGAGCAAGTTTGACCCTTGCCCTTGTCTAATGCACACTCCTCTGTTGATGACACAGTTGCTGCACCCATCACTGCTACAACGCTTAACCTGCGCCCCATGTCTAATACACACTCCTCCTCCATTCTTGGCTTGGTTTGTGCATCCTGATGTACTGCATTGTTTTGTTTGTGCGTAGCCCCATGTTTCTTGCACTTGCACTTGCACACTCCTCCGTTGAAGACATAGTTGTTGCACCTTCATTACTGCATCATTTAACTTCTGCCCCATGCCTCATGCACACTCCTCCTTTTATATCTTGGTTTGTGCATCCTTCGCAGCTGCATCGTTTCTGTAAAACTAGAATCTTATACTTCATATCTATACGCCACTTGCCCCATTGATAGGCGATTGGCCAATGTGCAAGCGATGAATGGATACAATCAAGTCAGCTCTTTCAAGCTTATTACGAATCTGTTTCTTTCAGGAGAACGAAATGAGGCATTCCTTGGCTTATTCGTTGCCCTTCTAGAGGAGCAGCGAAGGAGAATGAGAGTAAACCTGATTCCATGGAGCCCCATGATTTGCTTATGTTGCATCGAGATACTCTTTATCTTTATGCTTATGCAGGGTATGTCGACGGTTGCCTCGTTAGGTATAGGAGTAGCTCTTTTACTTTTACTTTTAGACCTGAAAGAGGGACCAGATCTTGCGGGTGGGATTCCACAACTCTTCTGATGATGGTTCACACTGAAATGAGGACTTGCCATCTACCACTCTCTAGAGAGAGGAGGTACCTAGGTATCTACTACAGTGCGTCAGCGCCGAAGCAGGATAACCTTACAAAGTCATACGATGTGGTATGGCGGCTGATAACCCTACAAAACCCGTGAGGTTTTGACTCAACCGGTACAGTAGGTATCCCCCAGAATAGTAGGTAATACCTTACTACTTATTCCAGTCAAAAGCATTTTGATCAGAACTTTCTTCATGCTGCGGAATTTGATTTTTTCCGCTTCCACTCTCTAGAGAGCTAGAGCGCACAGCTTGCATAAGAAGTGGGATGCAAATAATTATACCCTCCAAGCAACCGCAGATTATAGGACTAGGATAGGACATTATCACCGCAACAACAAGTCGTAAGTCGTAAGGAACAGGAAGAGGGAGTGTTTGTCACGTGATCAATGAATATAGTATCATCTTCAGCTTCAGCAGCAGCACCACCACCATCCAACTCTGCCATGAAGATGAATGAGAACAACAACAGCATCAGCAGCAGCAGCAGCAGCAGCAGCAGCACCATCAGACGTTCCCCTTCAAACTCTATGAGATGCTCGAGTATGCATGTGCTTCTGGATATAGCTCTTCAATTTCTTGGCTAGCGGATGGCACTGGATTCGTAATTCACGACAAGGATGCCATGATGAATGATATTACGCCAATGTTCTTCAAGCACACAAAGTTTCGATCTTTTGTAAGTGTTCTGATTCTGACAGTGACAGCAGTTGCAGTAGAGGTCACAGTGTCTTCTTCTTCTTTCGATTTCAACGTTGCTCGACCTTGCTTCTTTATTGTCTTTGTCTCATTCCCCCCTCTCGATTTCGCCCATATCAACCTCGCCTACACTTTTTCCAGACACGACAGCTGAATCTATGGGGCTTTCTTCGCACCAACCCAAGAGGGGACAACTGGAAACACAAGGACTTCCTCCGTGAGCGACCCGACTTACTCAAAGAGATTGTACGCATTGAAATCAAGAGCAACAGCAACAGCGCCATGAAGCAGGTAAATATGAGGACGAGTTCTTCCAGGTCCAGCAATATCAAGGCGACGGCCTCATCTCGGTCTGCTGGAAGCAAAAGGGCAGCAGAGGTGAAGGGTAAGCGGGTGAAGATAGAGGTGGGAGAGAGTCGTCTCTCCGCCTTCCCATTCCCAAGCACAAACAGATTCAAATCCTACGCAACTCTCCTACGACTACGATAACTGCAGTGCAGATGCATCTGCGGCTGTGGTTGCTTTGCAAGCGTTGCGCTACTTGCACGCTACTCAATCCCAAGGCTCAGTCTTCCAATACTGTTCTGCCAACGTGAAACACGATTTGCAATCTCACAATCAGGATTCCGTCTCCATGTTGTCATCTGTTCAAATGTTTAGTGACAGTGATGAAACAACAACTACTACTGCTACTACGACTACGACTACAGCTCAAACTCAAGTTGCTAGCACACAGCAGAAGGCTGTCGTCAACACTACGCATGCTACGCACAGATCTAGTGATGTAAATGCAACCCGGGTCCAGATCCAGCCATTCAGCGATGATGAGTTGATGCATCTTGCAGACATTTTCGAAAAAGACAGTCCTTCCCATGACGATGATTTACGTTCCATCTTATCACTGGATCGGGAAAGTACTGTTGAAGACTTTATGTTGGCTGAATAATCTGCTCTGGAGCAATACGGTCATCATGATCATGATCATATATATATATTTGTCTAAGTTAAAACCATCCATGTTCCCGACCACCACTTATCCTTTGGGCCGGCGCAATTTCCTGCAGCAAAGGAGAGCAGAAGAGAGGGAGACTTGCTACTTATTAGTAAAGGACTAACTATGCAGCTGAGAATGAGAAGGATTTGCGAATCAAGTTCAAATGGAGGTGTATTAAAAGAATGATGCAAAGCAATAGTGTGAGTATGAGTGCACTTTTCATGACGGATGAGCTAAACCCTCCCTCTATGTAAAGGAGTGTGCAAAAGGTGTTAAGGAAAAGATGCACAGTATGAGCACGAGAGGATGATCTGATCATTTCGGCAATACACACTAGAGGACCTAGAGTAGAGAAGTCGATTTAGGACGAATACTTTTAGTCAAAGTCGAAAGATTCGCGAAGATGAAAGTAGATACTCATAATTTACATTATAATGGCAAGGTAGTATTATTTTGTATCAATCGTTGTCATTCCAATTGCATAGCAAACCCCATCGACATTCCGACACGGGATGCTGTACAAGATTGAAACTTATTCATTTCCCATCTATAGGAGCAGCGAAGGAGAATGAGCGTAGACCTGATTCCATGGAGTTCCATGCTCATTTTGGCTATGTCAGCGGTGGCGTTGCGAGGAGGAAGATCTTTTGACTTGGTTTTTGTTTTTCGATTTTGTGGCGTGGCGTTGGCGTGTGTGGAAGGTGTGTGGATAACGGGCAGAGGAGAATCCTTATATCACCCGCTTTCTTCAACACAAATAAGAAATACACATCGATGAAGAAGGAGAAGATACGAATAGAGCTGCATTTGTTCTGAGGTGATAGAGGCCGTTACAACAGACAGGCTCATGTGAGCAGGGTTGAGCAGGGGGGAAAGGATTGGTCCAAAACTCCGCTTCTCACGAAGATGATGCATATAAACTTTTAGACTCTAGACAGCAATCTTTCATTCATTTAGAGTTGATTTGAGTAAGTATGAGTATGACTGCTGCCTCATGCTTAGCACACAATCCTACACACTGAGCTTGATTAGTTTATCTTTCTGTGTCGCATAGTCTCCGTTTCCTCTTGGCCCCATGTCTTATGCACACTCCTCCTTTAGATATAGCATAGTTTGTACAACCTTCGCCTTCGAGAGTTTGACCATTGCTCCGTGTCTAATGCACACTCCTCTGTTGATGACATAGTTGTTGCACCCATCACTGCTACAACGCTTAATCACCTGCGCCCCATGTCTAATACACACTCCTCCACATTCTTGGCTTGGTTTGGCATCCTTCACTGCTACAACGCTTAAACCTGCGCCCTATGTCTAATGCACACTCCTCCACATTCTTGGCTTGGTTCGTGCATACTCCATCAGTCGCCTCCCAGTTGTGTACTTCGTTCGGAGGAGAGGACATTGATATTGCCTGAGGAAATGATGGGTTAAGACTAGCTGGGATGAGATGATTGATCTAAATTTTAGTCGGTTGCGTCTGTTTGAACAGCCTGCATTGCCCTCACCTTCTTCTACTTCTATATTTTCCTCTTGTTTCCATCTTTGTGCTTGTGGAGTGTTGAGGGGTGTGTAACCGAGTGAAAAGTGTATCGCTATCGCTATCTCTTATTCTACCACTATTCTACCACTTGTCCTGTAATATCATGAACAATAATGAGTCCTCATATTTTCTGGACATGAAGCGTGGTGCATGGCGCGTAGTAATTGCTAATTGCGGAGATATTCATCGATGCAGCATCTTCATTTAATATTGACTTAGTGCATTACTCAGAATAATAACTAGGCGAACAGACATGATGTCTTTTGTCTTTCTTTTCCACAACACACAGAGCAGGAGCACAAGATGATGCTTCCCGATGCAACATCTTTATCTTCATTGATACCTCCTCTATCGGATTCATCATCGTTCTCCAAGCCTAACGTTAACGTATTCAAGTTTGGCATTTGGTTAGATGACATGTTCACGGCTTCCTTATTGGATGATGTAGATTGTGGTTGTTCTACAGATACATTACCTACACTGCCATGTTCGGCTGTGGCGATTGGCAAGGCGTAATCCACTCTCTCCCTGATAGTTTGAGCTGCGACTGATTGGATGCTAGCTTCTTTTGATGCTTTCTGAATGGAGTATAATTTGTCATCACCGCTGCTGCTCTCATTCTCATGAATAATGTTGCTACCTGCATTAATAAGAAAATCAAAGTCACCCACATCAACATTTTCATCGGTCAGATGGCTGTTTCGTTCATGCTCATCCGCATCCGGATGGGCCGAATCATTTGAACCTAAACTTCCGACAGAGACAGCGGCTGTCGCGACTGATTGGATGATGCCAGCTTCTTTTGATGCTTTCTGAATGGAGTATGGTTTGTCATCACCGCTGCTGCTCTCGCTCTCTCTGTTACCTGCAGCAATGTCGAAGAAGAAGTCTGGTCTACCGCCCACAGCAAAGCCTTCATCAGTTTGAGGGCTGATTTGTTCATCTTCATCCAAATGGGCCGAGTGATTTGAACCTAAACTTCCGGCAGAGACACCACTTTTCATAGCGGCAGCGGCTGTCGCTTTTGATGATTGGAGGAATTGTGACGATTTTTTGACATCATCACTGATGCTGATGCTATCACTCTCTTGAACAATGTCACCTTCAACAAGGGTCAAGAAAAAGTCAGGTTTACCGCCCACAGCAAAAGCTTCATCGGTCTTGGGACTGCTTCGTTCATGTTCATGTTCATGTTCATGTTTATTATGTACTACTGATTTTTTTGTTTTGACGCTAGCTCCTGAATCATTGCCATTGCTAGCGGCGTCCGCGGCGACGCCTTCACTTCTGGTAGAGGCACCGCTGTTGCTGTTGGCAGCTGCTTTCATGGCTTTGAGTTTGAGATTATTTCAGAGGAGGAACTGCTCACGCCTGCTCACTGCTCCTATTTTTTCTGACAGATGCACTGTTCATATATAAAGGCCTTGCGCTATGAGAAGATGTCACCTGACCAAATTGGCGTCTCAGTTCCTCCTCCCTTACTTATGAATATTGTACCTGTTTTGCATCAATCAATTTTTTGGAAACTATTAGTTGTTGGGTTGTTGTGAGTACTAATTCCTACATGCCTCTACACAGTAGTCGAGTCAAATTGCTAATCCCTCGCCCTCCAGTGCGAACCCAACCTTGCGGACTAAAGGATATCCCTTGACGATAGGGATACAGCGAATGTACAATACAATGTATGATGTCCGGTGTCTGGTAGGTGTCCTTCCAAACCAATTCCGACGTACATATATATATGCCCCTACCTAGGTAGTACCTATTGTCACTTACGTAATGGGCGCTATTACGAAGAGTTTGGCGTTCGGGTTCGTCCAAGAGTACCATACCCTTTCATTTGATTGAGGAGCCCAAGACCAAGACTCTCTCAAGCAGCAGCATAAGTAATGCGGATTGAACGTGAAACAAGATTTGACGCACAAAGGAAAGGAGAACACGAACATTATCAGATCACTCGAATTTTAATGGCCATATCGAATCTCACACTGTAAACATGGCTATCAACAGCTTCTAGGTACCCATTATAGTTGGCCATGATAGTATGGAAGCATCTTTCGCACTGCTCAAGCTCATTTTGGTCGTATCGGCTTCGCTACAACGTCGTGGGTGACCTGATGAGGCATTCGAGACGGCCGCCAGCACTACTACTACTTATCACCATATCGTATCTGACGCTGTGAATATGGCAATCAACTGCTTCTAGTGACCCATCATAGTTGGCCATGATAGTATAGAAGCATCTTTCGCACTGCTCAAGCTCTTTTTGGTCGTATCGGTGTCGCTACAACGTCGTGGGTGACCTGATGAGGCCCACTCAGGGACATCCATTTGCGCTACTCTCTAGCACCATATCGTATCTTGCGCTGTGAATATGGCAATCAACTGCTTCTAGTGACCTATCATAGTTGGCCATAATGGTATAGAAGCATCTTTCGCACGGCTCGAGCTCTTTTTTGTCGTATCGGCTTCGCTACAACGTCGTGGGTGACCTGATGATGCCCACTCAGGGACGTCCATTTGCACTACAATACTCTATTACGATTAACGTATCCAAATCTGATTCAGCACATAATATTCATTCAACAATAATCTTCTGCTCTGATGGTGGATATTGGACACCAACACTTATCCTTTTCTAATCCTCAATTTCGGCGGAACCGTTTTTGGTACTATCAATACAAGAGAAGCTTTTGGGTCCCTTTCACCTACAATAAAAAGAGGCAAGACAAGAGGGAGCAAATCAAAACAAAGTACATTCGCAGCATCTTCGTCCCTTTTTCTCGCTGGGGTGAATACATGCTCAGAGGCACAGGCAATGTATCGCTGGCCATGAATAGCGCCTTTACGTATGGTCGTAATAAGACTGCTTTCCTAGTTGGAGATCTGCACGCTTATTGTTACGTTTGAACGCGATCTGTTGAGGGATTATGGCTTACTTCTTGACTATCTCTACGAAAATGGCTTGATTCTTTTCTACTTCTACGGTGAGACAATTGACGACCGACCGGTTGATCTTGTTGAGGACATTCTCCTGAGCGATTCCTATTTTGAAGTTGAAGAGGAAGTAAATGTTGGTGTTGGACGACTTCATCTTCATGAAAGACATATAACCCGTCAAAGGTTCTGCACCCGATACCGGGATGCAGAATGAATGCTCCGCTTGATTATGCTCTATGGAATAGTTCCAAGGGGGATCTGACACAGTGACAAGATTTTTTGAAACTGTCTGTCGGTGTCGGTTCTACCCATTAAGAAGCCACAGACTGCGCTCGAGGCCCTGTATTTGATGAATTGTGCGATTCTTTTTCATCGAACAACCCAGTCTATTGGTGGCATATGGTAGGTGGAGATACAATTGAATCTGTATACATCCTCCAGAACAATTTGGAGGATATCCTACAAATTCTGTATATCAAGAAAATATAGGAGAAGGTGGGCAAGAAGATATGAGAGATCCCTTGGCCGGCACCCGCCCAGTAGAGAAAAAGGCCTAAGTATCTACTAAATAATCCTACTTGCTCGGTGGCAAACAGCCACGACAAATGTGAGTACCAACATTCGAATACCGAATCCAACATAAGATTAATTCTTGCTTGATTTAGACCCGTTTTTAGTGAAGGTACTCAACTCGGTCCTTCTCCAGCTCAGGGGTTAATATCATATTAACCCCTGCTCCAGCTAACCCTACCTGGAAAACAAGATGGGGAGGAAGAACCTGACAAATCTATGTAAGAGTTGCAAATAAATTCGATGAAATATGCTCAGAAACTAAAACAGGAAAAGACAGGTTCGAGTACCAAATGCTACTCAATCGAACATAAGTAGGAATGAATTTGGAGAGCGAGTTAACCCCATGAATTATGAAATAGAAGGAGAAAGAACGGGGAGATTTACCTATCAGGCCATCCAGATTGGGAACAACTTGAGTCGCGGGTTTCCACTCACTCATCTATGCAGTACCACTGTCAAATCTTTTTACCCCCCACCATCCAACATCGCTAACAATCAAGTTGTAAATCACCCAAAAAATGTCTAAATTTCACCTACTGGTAGGGGAGCCTCTTGCAAGTCATGGTTAACCTCCATCAAGTCAAGTAGGCTCAACGTAATCAAAACCATTATGACATCTACTAAGGACAAATTCAGCTAATACTTTCCCAATAGTTTTTTTATTAGTTCAACTACCTAATTCTATTAGACGAACCAGTCACATTACCTGAGACTACCTGCTGTAAATAATCGACGCCATTTCGTAATGTACCTGCCGAGTGGAGGATAATCGATCATAATATTGCATAGACCATGTCGGCCTCCAACGACCACGCTGGAGGAGGCGGCTCTCCACTAACGTCCATCTCGGCCATCACCAACAGAGGACCAGCGAATACTACCCTAACCCTCCCACCACCACCGCAAATGACTGCACTATCCGCCAACCTCCGCCTTCGCGAAGATGAAACTTCCCTAATCGACTCCTTCTCCATTCACCTCAACAATTACCTCGGCACCGACGACGATGGTGGAGGCGATGATTCAGATGATACCAATGCCACTGACACGAGCGATGTGACATGGTTAACCTATCGTGATGAGAAGTGCAATGAGGTCAAGGAGGAATTCATACGACGATTAAAGTTGGAGAGTGGTGATAGGGTGTTGAGTGTGGAGGAACGGAGAGCGTTGTTGGAGGGGATTGTGAGGGAGCAGGGACGGAGGGATGAGGTGGAGAAGGAGCGGAGGAAGAAGATTATTGAGGAGGAGGAGGGGCTGATGAGTGATTTTGGTGAGGAGAGTGACGATGTGGATAATGTGGAGGATAGTGTGGACGAGGGCAGAAGAGGTGAGGAGGATTATGAGGATGAAGAGTGTATACGAAGATCAACGGATTCACATCCTCATCCGGCGGCACTCTTTGATGCTAATCATAATTTTGTAGGCATCGGTCGTGGCCCATCTGGATCACTACCATCATCATCATCAGGTGGTGGTGGTGGTCCATCCTCCTTTCACTCATCATCCGTGAATAACCACCATCACAACAGCAGCATGCAACCCTCAGTAATGAGATACAACAGCAGCGGTGGCCGCATCATGGGGGGATTAGACCTAGTCAAGGAAGAAACACGATCCGATATCCGTGCAGCGGGGGGAAGTCGATCTCAACATGATTCTCTTACCACTTCCAACCATTCCAACAGTCAACAACAGCAGCAGCAACAGACTAGTATGAACGCACCACCATCCCCACAACATCATCATCACTACACCCAACAAATCAACCAAGAACACATCAACAGTATAGTCAACCTAAAACTCCTCGTAGCCAACCAACAAGCCATGCTAGATGCACTATCCTCCAAGTTACACAATGCCGAATTGGCCAATAATATACTTCAATCGGAAAACAAGATTTTGACTCAGAATAATGAAATGATTCAACAGCAGTTGATTCGAAAGACGAGGGAGGTTGTGGAGATGAAGAGGGAGGTTTTGGGGTTGGAGACACGGTTGTTGCAGCAGAGTCAACAACAGCAGCAGCAGTCTGCTTCCTCATCCACCTTTGCACCACCTACCGCAATAATGCCATTTCCGCACAAGAGCAATTCACCATTCGAGCATTAGAATCTAGAATGAAAAAGATGGATCAAATGAATAAGATGTTGATGCAGGATAAGATGCAGATGCAGCGTGAGATGGCCATGTTGAAGAGGAAGGCTGATGATAGTGGTAGTAGTAGTGAATCTTTCACTGTTAGAAGGGTTGAATCGTATATTAAGAAGAGTGATACTGGTAGTGGTGATAGCAGCGCTGCTTTTGCAAAGGTTGCAGAAGACGAACCTAGGAAAGACGACGTTCCACCACTCCTACCGGAAGGGCAGCAAACTTCATTACCAGTAGCCCCTGAAGGTTCAACGGATTCAAGTAGTAGTGGGGGGGAAAAGAAGAAGCAGCAGCAGCAGCAACCCAAGAAACACACGGATGTCATTCCATCTGTTCAAGATACTACTGCTGCTGCATCATCAAGAAGATCTTCGGCGTCGTCATCGTCGTCATCGGAGCCTCCTTTGGACTTTTTGAGAAACAAAAAGACGAGAACTCAGACCAACTCCCACCCGAACGAAAACCATCATTGGTAGCAGCAGCACCATCTCTGGCTGCTGCACCACCAGGTTCCGATACAAGTAGTAGTCGGGGGAAGAAGAAGATAGAGGTCATCCCGTCTATGCAAGATACTCCTGAAGCATCAAAACTGTCCTCATCGATGGAAATCGTCAAGAACTTTCGACGAACAAGATTCGCTGACCAACAAGAACGATCCTCCACGTCAGGTTCCTGTCGTATCCAAGGATCTGGTAAAAACATATTCCGATGGAGGTAGAGGATCCTCCGCCAAGGGAAGTACTAGTGGTACCGCCGTGGTAGAACCAGTACGGTACAAATCCCAAATCGCCTCCTCCAACAAGTTATTCGGTGATGCCAAATTACTCAGTGGATTAGTCACACGTCTCGGTATCTCGAGTCGACTATCAAATCGGGGGGAACCCACCATGCGAGTGGAAGACCTATCCAAGGAGTTAATCCCACTCGTTGGGGCACCGAAATTTTGTGCCATGATCTACAATGTCCTAAGTCCTGAAGAATGTGCGGGATTAATCCGCCGGGCCAAGGTGGAGCAATTTGAAGAGTTAAGTTATTATCGACGTAGTTCGGGAGTGGAACCGGCGAACATATCGTGTTGTAAACGATGTCGATTGAGTGATTCGGGTTTGGCGGTGGATCTGTTTACGAAGATTTCGGATGCGTTGAAGGGGACTCCTTTGGAGAGAGAGTTTCACAGGAGACCTTCGGTGGAAGATTATGATGAAGAGGAAGGGGAGGGTTTTGCAGATGGTAGTGTTATAAAAGGAAAGAGGGCGGGAGCAAGTGTCACAAGGATAAGTGAACCTTTCAATGTCATTCGATATGATGTAGGGGAATTCTTTGCTCCTCATCGTGATAACACATTTCGAACAGGGACGGAGGTATCACGTCTCACGCTACAGGTCTTTCTGAATGAGAAATTCAGTGGAGGCGTCACAAGCATCCGACATGGGAAGAAATTCTTTGATATCAAACCCAAGATGGGGAGTGTCCTGCTCGTTGATCAAGAATTGCGACGGGAGGAGTGCTATGTTGTAAGTGGGAAGAAGTATGTCGTCCGAGCGGATGTCATGTATGATGAATGTAAAGCTGATGTGGCCACTGCGGTGACTGAAAAGAGTGCTTACACCAGAGAGAGTGGATATACCAGAGAAACTAATCCACTGTAAATGGCGAATAGATCAATTTGATGAGATTGGGATGTAATTTTGGGCTGTACAGTACGTAAGTATGCATCAATTATTTTAGGAGTAATATTTTCGTTGCTATTTTCGTTGCTCCTTTATCACATTTAAGAAGTTGCTCTCGTCTCCGCGTATGTTGTATTTCAAGTCTCGGGTGACTCCTCAGCAGTGCCCTCTTCCCCTCCTTCTTTTTCATTTGTGTTGACATCGGCAGTCTCCTTGTTGTCACTGTCGGCTGTTCCCTCCTCACCACCACTCTTCTCTACCTCCTCTTCTACACTTGCTACCTTTGAATCATCATTCTCCTCATCATTAAAATGATTCTCAGCAGTGTCAGCCTCTGTCGCCCCTTCCACAAACTGCAACGCTGATAATTCCTCGTTGATACCATCCAACCTATCTGGTTCACTTGGAGTCGACCGCCTCTTCCCTTTATTACTCTTCCCACTTGAACGTGTCTTGGTGGCAACGCCCTTACTACCACCACCCATCCCTCCTCCACCAACAGCACTTTCCTCTGGAGGATCAATCGGTGCTTCACCCGTAGTACAAATCCGAATAAACAACCCCTCCGCCTCGGCAGCACCGACAACATCCCCCCGTCTTCGACAAACCATGGCAGTCTTCAATGCATCCTCCGCCTTCTCCACCACCTCATTCGCCACATCCTCCGGCAAATTCTGAATCAACCCCACCAACTCCTCCTGCAATCCCAACACCAAACTCTCATCCCCCGGATCACTCGCATTAAACTCCAACATCTTACTCAACAAGGCACGTATCGAACTCGACTTGGGTATCCCATTCTTCTTCAAATCCAAAGTCCTCAACACATGATTGTGCCGTAACGCCGCCGCAAACGCCCCTGCTCCCTCCACACCCACCCGATTCTCCCCCAACCCCAACGCCACCAACGTTGTATTCCCCCTTGCCAACGCAGCCGCCAAAGCCGCTGCTCCACGTGGTCCAATATCATTCTGCCCCAAAAACAACTCCTTAATACTCTTGTTAAATTTGAGCATGTGGGCAATACTCTTGGCACCCTCATCTGTAATAAAGTTCCCCGGCAGCCAAACTTCCGTCACATTGGTATTCCTCATTAAATTATCACATAGTACCTTGATGTCACCATCGTGCAAATTCTTGGATTGGAGCCAAATCCCAGTAATGGTTGGATCATTATCGGAAAGTTGGTCGAGTAACTCTCGTGAAAAGTAGGAGGCGGATGTTTCTTCGTCATCGGCAAAGGCACCGGTTAGGAAGTCACCTACGGATGTGAGGAGCATGTGTTTAAATTTGGAGGATTGTTTCCAAAAGTCGGATGAGTCGGGTGGTGCATTGTAATTGTTGACTCCGGAGGAAGAAGTGGAGACGGAGTTGTTGTCATCATTTTGTTGTTGGTTTTTACGTGCCTGTTGTTGTTCATGACGTAATCTAGCCACCTCACTTCGATAGGGTGATTTGCGTGGATGGGAATGACCTTGTTTTCCTCCACCGAGTCTTTGTCGTGTGGGTTTGGATTTGTTGGAAAAACGGAAGGGAGGGCCGGATAATCCAAAGATGCCCTTCTTTTTCTTACCGCTGTCACTACTGGCTAGGGCTGACTCGTGATTGTTGGGATGATGCGGCTGTTTTAATGATTGCGAATATTCATCCTCATGGAGTAGTGACGACTGTTGGTCATTTTCTTGTTGTTCCTCCTCATTGTCCTCAACAACTGTCGTCTTCTCCGGCTCATACTTACTCAACAGAGCGCTCTTTAAATTTCGTTGTTGATTCACCGCATCTAGTGGAGAAATTTTACAGTCTTCAAATTCGTCGTCTTGCCCCCCCTCGCCGCCGTTGCCTGGAGAAGCTGGAGCTGTAGTGGCAGCAGCCATTTCAGATTCTTCTTCCGCCGATAATTTGGCCTGTGGTGCCCCCTTGACATCATCGGGCTGATCTACAGAATTATTATTTTTAGTTGTGCTCTCGCCGTCTGCAGCGGCAGTCTCGTCTGCTGGCTCCTTTTGAGTATCATCATGAACCTCATGTTCTGACTGTTCATCAGCGGCGGCAGCAACTTCCGTTGACATACTTGCTAAGTGTATTGATTAGGGATCGCTCGTGTTAAGATTTTTTAAGATTTTTCAGATGCGCCTTCTAAATCTGTTCAAGTATCTAGGACGTGGATGGCCTGCTTCCTCAATCAAAAGATTTCTCAGGGATTCATTCACAGTACAATACTCTAATAAAGCGGCCTTTCCTTGGAAGTTAGTTGTACAGATGCGGCCGCTATGTAATAACAAACAGAGTCAACACACTCTCCGGAGGGGCTGTGCAAAAATCTCATGGTGTGGTCTACATTTCTCAACAGATCGCCAACAAGACTCAGCTCCCGCAATATCTGGCAAAAGATACACAACGAGGCAACGAGACTTTCTGCAATGCTTTCTGATCAGCTATCCGAAGGCCTCTCGCGCTTCTCTGGAGGTGGATGGGGAGGAGGCGAAACCGGAGTGTTGCCTTCTTCTGGTCCGTGCGAACCTTCAGCGAAGCCCGACAGGGGTTCTCAACCATGGCATGATGTGCTCTTATCATCTACTTTGCTTCTATGGAACATGCATGGGCATGGCCTTAGCGATAGATGCCTATGCACAGCGCAAACATATGTTGCTGTTCATAAAGCAGGCGAATTCATTGGCAGATACGTGGGTTGAATGAATGGGCACAACTTCCTACGAAGGGGGAAGACCTGAGAACAAAGACAATGATACTGGGAGAGTCCT
Organism: Skeletonema costatum; assembly: GCA_018806925.1. NCBI lineage: Eukaryota > Bacillariophyta > Thalassiosirophyceae > Thalassiosirales > Thalassiosiraceae > Skeletonema > Skeletonema costatum. The sequence goes on along the minus strand of JAHBBA010000007.1, from coordinate 83,123 downwards.
TGTCATGGCTTCGTTAATATTAGTAATATTAGATGGACGACGAAGATGATCTATTTGAGTCTACTTCTTTTACTAATGCTACTCTATGTTACGTGATACTTCTATTTCAAGCATCTAAATTGACTCCATACATTGCAATGCCACCTTCAAGAAAACTAGCCTTATCCTTACATGGAGTGACTCCAATGAAGCTTGCCAAGCTTCCGTGCTCTGACTGCAGCCCTCCTCGACTCAACAAATGAAGCAATTGCGATGTTATCCCATCTGAAGCTCTCACAAGCAGAAGGATTCATCCGTTGGCTTGCTTGTTCTTGGAGCACTGCTCGGACGCATCGTCGTCTACATGCCATAACCTCGTAAGCAGTCGCTGGAGTGAGAAGATGCTCGATGCCGATAAGGCAGTCATTGTGTGCGCCGTCATCTCCAGAATAACTAACAGGAAGTCCGGCAGAAGCCATAGCTCGAGCCTTTAGGATGGACTTTTGGTTGGCAAGCTTCATGCGAGAGTAGTCTGAATCGTTGTACCAGAGATCGCGTCGATGGACGTGTTTGTTGTCATCGAGGCGGGGAACAATGTGCAGCTTTGCCGTATCGGCAAAGTGTACCGATCTCTTTGATCGGCTTCGATGGGTGGGAGAGTCCACGATGAGCTCTTCGAACATTGTTGACATGATAGATGTTCAATATTACTTTACTCCTTTTATGAGCCACCTGCTACAATCATACACTTCTTGACATGTGAGCGAGCGAGGTACATATTGATTGTAGCAGATGCCCTTTAAAACATATAAATATGTAGGGGATGTGGTAATGGTTAAGGGAGTTCGCACGAGGGTTCTTACGACATACAGTAGCATACAGGGATCCTTTGTGTTTGTGGTATCCACATTATCATAAAATCCTCTGTATGTGCATATTTTCTGCGATCCTTACTTGTTCATTGTGGCTTGCGGTATCCAAATTGTCCATTGCACTGTCATAAAATCCTTTGTATAGTAGTAGGCAATGTGTGTGCGTGCGTGTGTGTGTGGTCCGCCCGCCCGGTCACGATCAGATCACTTCAAGGGAGTTCGCACCATTACCAAGGGCTAATATCAGTAACCCTCGGCAGCACGTTGCCACACTTTGTACAGAAAATAGTGGGTACAAAATCATATTGTACCTCCTGAAGTTGCTTAGTAGTTGATGCTATTGTTTAGTAAAGTCGTAGCAATGCATATGATGTCGCCGTGATCTCTAGGTACTTCAAGATGAGTCGGGGTCTCTTGGGACCCTAGGCCTGGGAGGATAATCATGCTACAGCTATGTAGTGAAGAAGCCAACGCTTGCTTCGCTACAGGTGACACTGAAACGACGAATGCACTTGTCGAGGATGTGTTGAAGAGAGATGTTCCTGTTAGGGAGAAGTTTAGGGCATACGAAGTCGATATCTTATAATTGCAGGCATCCCAAAGGTCTGACAAATCGACCAATACTCTAGACGTCCGTCGTAGGCAGCTCGGATTGCGTTCTTCTGCCAGCAAAGCAGCTTCAAAAGTGACTACATTGAAAGAATATATCAAGACGAGAAGAGTACTTAAAGAATCTTACTGCGGATGAGCTAGTCGCCCTCCCCGAACTTACAGATGAGAGCATCATCATGGGCCGGCGATTGCTTGAACTGATTATTCCGGCAACGTATCAGGCCCAGCCGACACTGTTCCCGCTGGTGGTGTTTTTGGTGGATGTTAAACAAAACAAGTGGGAACATCGATAGAACGTGCAAACCAACGCTTTTGCTTTTTATGATCTTTTGCTGAGGTGAGTATTAGTGATAACATACTGTCCACTTTGACATGTAAGCCACGAAAGGAAACTGGCTCTACAGTGCACAGGGGAAGGAAATTCTTGCCAGTTTTCACTTTCAATGCTCTTTAAGAACTTAAAACGTGTGGGGTTTTCATATCACAGGTTGAGACACAGTATGTATTTATTACTACTCTGCATTATTTAATTTTTATTGTATCCTGGGTGATCTAGTTAGGAATTCCTAACTCTATCATTTCCTGAGTCCATGTCGACATCCTCTTCTTGGAGTATCTTTTGAGAAGGCAACAGGTCTCAGGTAGGTAGTAACTTTAGATGCTTGGCTGTCATGGCATCTGTCTCCTAAGTATGAAGTAGATATGTATGTTCACTTCAGGCTGCTCTTTCTTTTCTGGTTGTGTAAACAACTTGCACACCATTGAGGTAAACGCGCCTAGCTAGACACGAAAGATGTCTATTGAAGTTGATCGGGAAGGATGATGACGATTCAACGAGTATATGCTTGCAATGAGGAAAGAAAAATCCATACTCTTGTCGTTAGGCAAGTTTCATGGACCTGGAGCTTTTGTCTCGACATCGTCAGATGCAGCTTCATCGGTAGTATCAGATGTGGTAGAATCAATTTCAAATGTAGGCTTCGCCCATACCAGCGGCTTGATGTTGGGCAGCCTTGATTCTTGCAGCTTCAGCTTCCTTTGCCTGCTGAGTATAGCTTCATTATTTCTTCACATCGCTTTGCACGGGCGAGTAGCTCACCATCATCACAGCCGTCGTGTTCGTTTAGACATGCAGTCGGGAGATTCATCGATGAGTAGAGTGACAATGATAGCGGTGATGGTTCTATTATTGTGAGGCTTGCTGTTAAGCTGCTATGGCGGCGCTTCTTTTTTCCAGTGGCAGGCGGATGTGGCTTAGGCTTATCGATATGAGATGAAGTGTCAACTGATGATGAAGTAGAAGAAAGTCTCGTTCTCGTCGGTTATCGTCATCATCTTTTCCTCCTCCTCTTGTTCTCGCTCCTTCCGCCGGTTGTCGAGCTCCCGCTTTAGGCGGTTAAATAGCTCTTTGGTTTCTACCATGATGTTGCGGTGCTACTGTGCTACTTCTGATATTATGACTACAGCATACTACAGCCTTTTTGAGGGGGTTCTTAGTTTATTTCAGCCTCTGTCAGAGTTATGCGAATTCCGGCAGTCGATAGTCTGATCTGGAGAGAAAAAACGGGGTTGGGTTAAGCCTACCTTCTTAATGATGCGAAGGAATGTCTCCTTAGAATGCGAACCCCGGCAAGTCTTTTGGAAGATCAAACGATCTACCATGAGAGACTTTTGTCCAGGTAGGCGTGACCTAATACCAGAGAGTGGTACTCCAAAAGTCTAGTTTAGCTGTTCTCTAAAAAAACGGACTTATTGAGCATAATTGCGGTGATTCTTATCTTTTGCACGACAAAAATGGTTGAATACCGAGCGAACTCACAACAAACTACCAATTCCTCCAAAAATGAAATTGGTGACTTTAAAACTTGAAGTATTGATGGATATCCCTTAATAAAGCATAACCTCTTGTAATTGGGGAGTTTTAGGTAGCTGGGCCCAAGCACTTCTTCGACAAGAGTTAGTAGATAGATTATTTTAGTAGCTACTCTCTAGACCCGAGGATCAGTAGAGAAAGGAGAACTTAAACCAGGAGGGGGAAATACATACCTCTGGTGCCAGAGAGTAGAGCTGGCCTTCGTCTCAGATGCCTTATCAGGTCACCTACGACGTTGTAGCGACACCGATACGACCATACAATGCTTGAGCCGTGGCAAAGATGCTTCTATACTATCATGGCCAACTATAATGGGTCACTTGAAGCAGTTGATTGTCGTATTCACAGCGTGAGATACGATATGGTGCTAGAGAGTAGAGCTGGCCTTCGTCTCAGATGCCTTATCAGGTCACCTACGACGTTGTAGCGACACCGATACGACCATACAATGCTTGAGCCGTGGCAAAGATGCTTCTATACTATCATGGCCAACTATAATGGGTCACTTGAAGCAGTTTGATTGAGGTATTTCAATGCGTGAGATAACGATATGGTGCTAGAGGCTACAGCAGGCTATCGTTGAAAACAGGTCATGCAAGCATACTTTCTACGTATTTGATATTGAACCATATTTTTGCGCGGCAGTCTTTGCAGCTTTCATCAAGGCAATCATCTTTCCCCCTTCAATAATGACTGACTCTTGGCTTGTTCTCCATCCAACTTATCACGAACGAAGCCCGACATTATTTAATTGTGCACGGAAAATTACTAAACAGGGTGTAATTGTCTTAAAAAACTAATTTTTGAAAGTAATCCCTGTGTTTTTTTTGTAGTCCATGTACAACAATATCTCGGGTTGGTGCCGAAGCTTGCCGCTGCGCGTCACAATAAGTTTTCCTCTCTTTTTGACATTTATTTAGATTTGGTGGTCGGTGGTCGCCCCTTCTTCAACTTGCATAGGCCTCTCGTGATAGGGGACCGACCTCGAAGGCTAGTCATATGATTTGGGGGTAATTTCAATCCATTCCCCCGCCCCCCCCCCCCCTAAAGTATGATTATTTCCTGTCCCTCTTCTTCCAGAAAAGCAACATATTTATTGGGGTCTTCCCCGCGTCCCCCTAAATATTGTTCCAAGGCTTAAGAGGCTCGTGAACAGCTGCTCGTGACAGGTACTTCAAATTTACGATCAGATTTCTATGCATGCAATCTAATTCGTGATCCATGCCATACCTTGAAGTAGGATTGGATCACATTTCAAGATTAGAAAGATCTCCTTTGCTTTGCTCATAAAAAGTACGAAGAGCACGCTGCATCGACCGCATCGAAGTACCTAATATTCATATAGTGTGCTGATCATCATCCCTTCCTCATCGCCATGAAGCTATCTCAGGCCGCCATCTTCCTTACGACAGTGGCTATTAGCCACATCGACCAATCTCACGCCGTCAATTTCATCGTCATCCAACCCGATGACTTGCAATTCTATGATGACTGGTCGCCACCTCCCTATCTTCCATGGAATCGTAGATATCCTGGCAAGAGCTATCCCGGCTCATCTACGCTGCCTTGGATCAACAAATTGAGGAGTGATGGACTGGAAATGACCTCTGCCTACACGGCTGCTCCCAAGTGTGGAACTTCACGTTACTCCACTGTCACGGGGCGTTATCCTTCCCGCTCTTCTCATGGACGTATGCAAGCTCAAAACACTGGAGTGACCAGTCCATCCGATGCCTCTATTCCTAACACCAAGTTTGAGGGATATCTTATCTGTTACTGACGGTCAAGATTGCACTACCTCGAATTTGGCTCAAGTCCTCAAGGCAAATGATTTTTGAGACTGGAATGGTGGGCAAATGGCATCTTTTCCAGGACTAATACGGTAGGGGACTCGATTGATGGGGTCCGTGCTGCCATCAACGAGTGCGGCTTTAACGATGTTGAGGTAAGATATCTTGACTCTCTTTGTTACCATGCTCTTTTGCTTGAAAGCATCTAACTCTCTTTCCCTCTGTTCTGTACATAATTCTCTATCCGCCTCTCTCTGTTTATTATTAGGCCATGTACCCGGACAACATGGATCCCTCAAAATTCCAAGGCTGGTATGATTCGTCATGGTCGCATAATATGGAATATGTTGCTCACAAAGCCGTAGAGTTCATTGAAGACAACGTAGACAAAAATTGGTTCCTCTACATGGTAAGTCATTCTTCTTTCTCTCTATATGACCATGTATCAGTATATGTATCTCATCCATCTCACACTCCATTAGAATCCTACTGTTTCCACACTCCCCTGACGTTGCAGATGCCATGACGAAGAACTGTTTTAATAACCCCCGATGGAGACTTTAGCACCACAAACAACCCCAATGGTGTCGCCGAGCCAACCGATTGGTGCGTCGAGGGTATGACGACACCAGATGCCGATGGAAATTGTGATTGCATGGCATATCGTGAGACTATCAAGACTCGTGCGGCAGGCTCGGTCGCCAATGAGGATTTGGGATCAATTTGGGTAGACGATGCCATTGGAGCAGTTTACAAGGCATTAGAACGTACTGGTCAGCTTTCGGAGACATTTATTCTCTTCCAGTTAGACCACGGGCAAGCCGAGAAGGATAAGATTTGGGAGGGAGGGATCCGTATTCCACAGTTTATCCATTATCCAGATGGTGAGTAACTTTGCGTTGTTGTTGTGTTGCCAACAAGCGTCGATCATTATGTAATCGACTCACTCATTTCTACTCATTTGTATCTTTCAGGCCTTGGTACCGCTGGGAGATCTTTCCACGGAATGGTTAGTACCATTGACATTGCTCCAACCATCCTTGACTTTGCTGGACTCACGGAGGAATATTCCATGGATGGCAAAAGTTGGAAGGGTGCAATAGATGATGACATTACTGGAGATGAGTGGAAGGCTAATCGTTGCCTCGCTTTCGAAAGCGGCACCGAGAGAGCCGTGAGATGTGGTTGTCACAAGTACGTCATGATGAATGATTCATCTCCTGAGAAACTTGAAGCCGAGTCAAACAGCTGGTGGACTGGCAATGAAGCCTTATTCAACCTGTGTGATGCATCAGGCAACTACATTGTTGCTGATTCTCTTACTCCAAGTCCTGAAGCCGTAAACATCATCGATGATAATCAAGAATTGGCCGATCAACTTAATGCTTTGCTCGATTGCCACCTGCTAAAGACAAATGCAAGTGCTGATCCCATCTATCAAGAATGCACTCTGAATGGAGATCCAATCACCACAACTACAGTCGCACCTGGGCCAGTAGCACCCATAGGCCCCCCTCAACTACTTTCCTCCAATCCAGCGCAAATGATGCAGTGTCTGGAGATAGTACTGTCATCAACGCTAAGGTATTTGATGATGACATACGCAGAGTGAGGTTCAGGGTCCAACTTCCCAACAGCAATCGTCATTTCCTTTACTGACGGGGTAAAAGTTTCATCTAATGGCGATGAAAGCGATTATGAGTTTGCTGTGGGACACTACGATGAAGGTAATATGGAATCATGCTTGAGTTGATCGACTTTTCCGGTAATACTGAGTCGATCCCATCCGATGGTAGCTGGATGACCTTTCTAGTGGCGGAAAATGCTGCGGATGTAGTTAATTCTGCCAGAGCTGAGATTGCAACAATTATTAGTGACCATCCAACTAATCTCGCAGCGAAATTCGTCCGTATGGGCTTTCATGACTGTGTGGGCGGTTGTGACGGATGCGTTGACATGCTCAATGGCGATAACTTTGGGTTGGACGTACCTATTGAGGCTCTTCAACCTGTGGTCGATCTCTATTCTCATACTGATTTTGGTGTTACTCGAGCTTGACTTGTGGGGTACTTGCCGCATTAGAGGGAGCTAGTGGCTCTCAAGACACCCTTGAGCCACGCGAATTTGCGATGGAGTGGGTAGGTAGGCCAACTTGCGAGATCTGAACAGTGTCTGTGTTGACAACAATGGGAATGATAATGGCTGTTCAGAAGACCGTGGACCGCACAGGGAGCTTCCATCGCCTGATCTTGACACGAAAGAATTGCTTGCATACTTTCAGGCCGAGTTCGACTATCAAGAGGCTTGGGAGACAGTGGCAATCATGGGAGCTCACTCTCTTGGTACTCTGTCTCGCGAAAATAGTGGCTTCAATGGCATTAATGGATGGCTCGGAAATACGCGTGACCTAAACAATGCTTACTATGACGACCTCATGGGAGGAGCAAGCGATCTCGATGATTTTGAAACCCTCATGGAAAGTGCCGATTGGGAGCAAGTCTATGTCAATAATGAAGACATTGGCACGCCGAACCGCTGGGAATATGAACGAGGTGTCGACCCACATTTCGTGATGCTTAATACTGACATTGCCCTTGTGAGGGATCTTTCAGAAGGATTGATTGGAGACGAAGGCGAAGTTAGTGAATGCCAGGTTCGATGCAGGCGTCGCAATGGAAACGGTTGCGCCTTGCCGAGGTGTCCACATGCTGAAGAAACTTGGGAAGCTGTGAAGACGTACAAGTTTGACAATGAAGAGTTTTTGGCCGACTTTGAAGTTTCCTTTAAGAAGATGTTGACAACTGGTGCTGAGACAGATGCTGGATGTGCAAGTTCGCCTTGCACTGTGCCTACCATTTCTAGAAGGAACCTGAAGAAGAACTACCTAAGAAAGTAATGATGCTCCCACACGGGATATGGGGGTGGGCAGATCACGTAACGAATAATCAAGCCCTTTGTGAGCATGGGAACCATAAATTGAGATAAAGCTGGATCCATGTCTAATTTTAGGCAATATTGTTGAACAATTTATAGTATTATAGCTTTGAAGCGAATGTCAGTATCCCTATAGGGAGTAACTTCCCGGTCTCTGGCATGGAATGGAAGGTCAAAACTTCCCTGGGCTGCCAGGGAAGTTTTTGCCGACTTTTTGCAGGCGTAAATGAGCCAATCCAAGGGTGCAGCCACGTCGAGTAGGGTCTATGGAGATGTCCTACCATCCCCATCGTCTATCATCTTTGACCGTTTTAGCTCCCGCCCCCAACATACCATAAAGACTGTGAACTCGTTGACTCTTAAGTCAAAAGATAATAGGTGCAGCTTTCTTCCTTGGAGACATTAGTTAGAATATCTATACATCGATACGTTATGATGGACGGCGACGTTTATCTCTGGTCACTCAATCAACATGAATTTCAATTACGTGGATATTTATTCAGACAGCTACAAAAGGTAACTTTAACTCGTCCTCCTTCATCTCTTCTTCAAATTAGCGTCGGCATCCATGATGATTTGGGTTTTGTAATCCTCTTGTTTTGTTGTTCCTTCTTCTTCTTTTTCTCTAACTGCTTGTAAATTTCATATGCCCTGGTCTCATCCTTTTCGGTCCCAAAAATTTCGATAAAGCACTTTGCCGTCGTCTTCGATTTGAAACGAATACCACCGGGAGAGAACCATCTCTTGTCAAATTTATTACCAGACGATCGAGGGATAAGCTTCTCAGTCCATCCGTCAGGTAATTCTTCTACAGGAACGGAGGGGATGTTGTCGTATTGATTCAGTAAGGGTCCACACTTTACTGACTCGGATGCTGCCACTGTCTGCTTGAGAGGAGTGTGTCCATTCTTCGCCATTGCTGCATAAAGTTTCCAAGCTTCGTATTTCGCCCTCGTCATCATTATTGGATGTGTGCATGGTCTTTTCTCACAACGCTTTTGTGGAGTTGAAGTGCATGTAGTGCATTTACCACAAGACATTCTCAAGCAACCTTCACATCTGAAACAAGGACGCTTTTTTTTCGTCGATGTGTCTTCGAACCTGAGTGTCTCCTCGACATCAAGCGATACTTGCAAGGGCGGCACTGACTCTTGCACATTCGAAGATTTGAGCTTCTTTGCTGGGAATTGGAAGCTGGGAGATTTGGAAGCATCTGAAGGCTCGATGTCAGTTGGAACCTCACGCTTCTTTGTTGATGCTGTTGCCGTTCTGAATTAGGATTAGCTCCTTTGATGGGTGGGGTCTTCTCCACCGATTTCTCTTCCTCCGACGGCATTTTCGCGGCTTCCCCCTTTTGATTTCATATTAATCGAATGAGAATCAACATTGGAAGACGACTTGTCCAGCCTTGGCCTCACTGTACAAACGTATCATGTCACGTATCATGCCAACATCCGGCTTTTGGAGGGTACAGCTGTGTAGCAGTAGATGTAACTGCAATCCCACCTTCCCCATCTTCGGCTGACGGCTTTCTTTGCAACATTATCATCTGTATTTGAACTCTTCGCATTGGTAGATGCAGTTGTAGCCTTTGATGAAGTCTCCCTCTCCTTCCCTTCAAAGAGAACATGATATCCCAACTGCTCGTGCAGAACCGTGTTGCAAATAATTGCTCCTGTTTAGTCACGGCGGAGATTCAGAAAGTATATTGTTCCTACCATTCCCCGCCACAGCTTTAAAGGAGGACATGCAACCAGGACATATCCTTATGTTCTCGTAAATAAACAACCGTCACTCGATCTTCATCATATGGAAGTGGTTGTTGTATAGTCGATATCAAATTAATACTTAGATCCATATCCACTGAAGCAGCGGGAACGTTCGCCATTCGTAATGGTTTGACAAGAAGATGTGGCTTTACTAAATCATGATGTAGCGTCTCCCCTCGTGGTTTTAGTATCATATTTGCTTCGGCGTATCCGGGTAATTTGATAGCAGATGATGATGATGACCACGCCACGCGGAATATTGTAGCGTGCCATCACCGAAGCGCAAAAGATACTGCGAAAAAAGTTGTTCCCTTGGACTAAGCTTGAACAAAAATTTGCAGCATGAGCGTAGAGTCATGCGTTATGAGAGACTTTTCAACTACTTCTTTGCAGAGATTGCCCCATGATGTGGATTTGCACTTTTGGGTGGTTAGGGAGATTGGAATGATCTGCCCCTCTGATGTGTGGACGGCGATGTCCATTACATTATTGTTGATAACTGGTTCTTCCGCGAAAGTGCCAACGCTTTTAGCGAGGGGTGTGGTGGCTAAGCTGGGCATCTTTGATGCAATTATAAAAGCTATTTAGTTGGTGTAAAAAGCAACGACGGCCGCCTCTGCGCCTCTGGGATTTTGGTCTGATTTTGGTGATGGTGATGTAGCTTTCAGGTGTTGGCTGGGTAGGTGGGTGGAGGGGAGAAGTTGGAATTTGCACATACCTATGTAGGAATATATGTAGGAATTAGTATGTTGAGAAATTTGGTCTTAGGGTTACACCTGTTAATGTACCAGACAACACCGGAGTTTCGGTACAGGGACACGGTTGTTGCACGGTACCGTGCGGGGCTGACCCATCGTGCAATAACTGTGTCCGGCACCCAATCGTGCAACTTCAGATTGTATCATCTACATATGTAGTAATTTACCTAGATAAAACGGACGACAGACGGCTCCCAGTATCGTGCAATAACTGTGACCGTGCAACTATCGAACCGTGCAACAACCGTGTCCCTACTGTATATAGTACCATAGAATTCATGCTCATCTCCAGTGAGTCTGTATCTTCGCTGATTAACAATGGGCAGGCGACTAATAGATGCTAATCGTGAGCCGATGTTTCATCACACAGCAATCAGATGCTACTACTGGTTAGGTCACTGGAGGTCACACTGAGCGATGCCGGCATTACAGCGAGACATGCATGAAATTATTTGGGCAAAGAGGGGAAGGCAGCCCACTGCCACTGCGTGTGTTATGAGCTTCTATTTAGGTGAGCTTCAACTTTGGGTCATGCTTCCTCCACGGCAACGAAATATGTATATATGTAGTATAATCTCATGCACTCATTGTTTGTTCTCGTTCACCGATTGTGGTCAGGAATAAACGCGCTTGATCTAATAAGGAAGATGAAGCATGTTTACAAAAGCAGTGAAGTCAATCACGTAGCTTTTCAATAATTACAAGTGCAGCTGCCAACTCGGATTGGAAATTAACCAATAAGCAGCGAAATTAGAGGCGGAGCAACAAGCTTTGACCGAAGCGAAGAGCATTGGCGAGCCATCAAATTGTATGAAACTTCTATCACATCTGTGAAATGAACCGGATTCGTCCACGAGCAGGAATTGGCGTGCGAAAATGCTGGCTTTTACTTCAAGAAGGAACCGAACTATCCAAAAGCGCTTGATTACTTTCAGTAGGCTTGTGAGTGTTATCAATGGGACTCGAGTATGAAAGTGGCTCTCATACAGAAGGAGTTGAATGGTATCTTCTACATTGGGCTCTAATTACTACAGCTGCAGTCTAAAACCAAAACTTTCTATCCCTGTCACTCTCAGATACATTTCCGATGATGCATTACCTATTTCCACTGATTGATATTGAACGCAAACGAAGAAGAGTCTCAGCTAGGTTTGTGACTATTTGTTCCCACCCCTTATCGGTGAGTATGAGTAGTGAAATCCACCCTTTGATGATGTTGATTCATCTGGGGATAGACGGGACGAGCGAGAGATCCTGGAAATGGCAGCGGCCGGATAGCTTCAATGTATGCCATTACTGAGACTGCTACTATTGCATCTGGGGTCCGATATGGATGAGGGAGATAGTTGTATCATTCGTGCTGATTCATTGTGGTAATGATAATGATGATGATGATACTGATCATTACTTATCCCAGGAGGCATAGAATGCCGGTGCTGATAACTCTTGAGAGAGGTGATGATAGTGCCGGAGTTGATCATGGCTATGCAAATAATATTGACCCTCGCTGCCACTCTCGATAACAGAAGATGGCCTCATCTGAGCTACTGCTGCAGCATCGTGGACCGTGCAAGCTCATTCTCCAACAACATTATCTTATGATCACGGTCTTGACATGCTTGGCGATAAAATGATTCAAGATCTTCTTATCTTGTTCAAGACGTTCACAGCGGCTCTTGAAGGCAATCACTTTCCTCCAGGATTGAATGATATTCAGATAGTTGATCTTGCAAGAGGACCATCTTCTCCTTCATATCCGATCGGATTATCTTTTCCAATCCAGTTTGCAGTGCGACAAACTCTTCTGCCGTGAGTTCCTTGGCCATGCCCTCTTCGGGACGGAGCTTGGGAAGTGATTCTTCCAGCAATTCATTATGTATCTTGGGTGGGACCAGGAGTTGATCATTCCTCCTCTTCTCCTCGAGCTTTCGTGCGTCGCGAAGGCCTCGACGGATTTGGTCTGCTGCGCTTGCATCATCAGAAGTGATAGTGGTGGATGCAAAGGCTGCTGCGTTACTTTGTTTTCCTTCCATGCTGAATGCTGTGTGATTAGACTGATGAGGGCGAGATATGTCGAGGTGGTAATTGAGGATCTCAAAATTCAAGTTCATCCACTCTTTTGTGTGACAGGGCAGATTTACTTTGTAACGAGGACTGGGGCGAGGCTTGAGGATTGCCAGCTTTGTCTTACTTTATGTATCGGTTCGTAGGAGACGCAACAGTTTGTCCCGACGTACATAAAAGACTGCGGTAGCCTAAATACCGCTGTGAAATGACTGCGGGTATGGACCATACTCATATAGGGTTAAACCTTTGCGGAAATACCGGATGGGCGGCGAAGTACCAATGTCAATCGTGCGTCGCAGTGTCGCTCACTTCTCCCTAAGTACGAGATTACAACTCAGCTTCGTTGTGTAAAACTGATATCAACTGTTAATTGCGTAAATTTTTGATGTTATAAATGTTAACAAGGTTTTGATAACGAAGCTTCGATGAAAACTGTTAGGAAGAACGCTGCAGATAAATCTAATTCCCACACGACAAGCGAATAGTTATTACCTTTCGCCTCACGCGGTACCCTTGCATGCAACATCATGGTCGGTCATACATATCAAAAAAAAAAAATTTTGAACGGAACGCGAAGCGTTGCGACAGGAACGCCGCCAGGAACGGCGAAGCCGTTCTCCCCAGTGTTTTTCCGAAGAAAATTACGTCCGTCCGTCGATCTCTCTCCATGTTCTCACGTCTTACCACGTCATCTTCTTCACGATCACATCAAGCCAAGAACAATCAACATCATAATAACCATGGCATTATCGGTGTCGTATACGAAAAATAATTAACAACTGTGCACGATGGGAAATCTACAACCAGCGCACGCCCTCCGCCGTAACACCCCCTTTCTTCACCTCGTCCGCCTGCACCGCCACCGCTTTCGCCTTGCACAATCCAAAGATGCCCGTGTCTGCACCAACTTTGAATGCTATTATCACCCCTGCAAATAAGGCACAAGTGGAGGCGTTTTGCTGTGAACTATTTGGCACATCATCTATTCCCAATACAAGTACGGAAATGAAAGAATTCCGCAATGTGTTGGTAGCGGTTCTACGATGACGTCCTTCGAGTTGATCGGAATTGTTTGGTGATTCAAAAGATGAGAGCTGCTGCCATCCGCACCGGAGTTAATGTAGTGGAACTCAAGTCATGTGGCCAGCTTGTAAAGGATGCGTTTGTAACTGCAAATGCTCAGAACTTCAGCAATTGCGGTGGTACTGAAAGCGAGCAATTGTCTGCCGCACTTACTGTCCTACAGAAGTCCTCTGTGCAAACATCTGAGAATATCCGGGATGCTATGTCCTCACAGCTTACGCAAGTGCAGGCCAAGCAAGTTGAAACAAATGGAGTTGTCGAGACTTTGGTACAGACAAATGCGATGATATTGAAGAACCAGGAGAAGATATTGAAGAACCAAGAGTATATGATGGCATGGATGGAAACTGCAAATCATATCGTACCAGATGAACACTCTCCTTTGAAACGGAAAGCACCTCCAGCTCCTACTTTCACAACTGATGATAGCTCCGCATCAAAGAAAGCAAAAACTGCTCCTGTGGATGTCAATGAGGAATTGTCATCGACGAAGGTAGAAATTAACTGGAGGATTTGCGGTGAGAAAGGCCCTGCTGAATTTGTGAAGGATGTCTTGACGGAGAGGATAGATGTTGCGGGAAAGCACTTCATGCCCGCAAGCGCAAGTGACACAAAAGCAGTGAAAGACAGACTGCGGGCACTTAGATGGAAAGGGAAAACTGTCTTCAAGCATCTTGTGAAATATGTTAGTGATGATGACAAGGTTTACTTTGATTGGAGGCGTTTTGCCTCCACTAAGTAAGCGTGAGGAGCGGGACAAATGGCTGAACAAGATGATGGATGTTGTCGGAAAGGCTGCATTACTACTGGTGAAGACAAATGTCTACGAGTATCTTCAGGCGAAAGACGAGTATACGGAGGAAAAGTTTAAATCGAAGTTTAGGAATACACAAATGAAGATCAGTGCACTTGGAGGTTTGATATCAGACAGGAATACAGCTGTGAATAAGAAGAAGAAGAAGAAATAAGATCTAAATTAGTATCTCCATGGTCACTCCATATTTATCTCATGACTGTTCTGCTTAACTACAAAATATCTACTACGAATGCACTTCTTCTTGGTTTGCGATGCATCCGCGGGTGTCGCCGCAGGAATGTGTGTGCAAATATGTGACAGGAGCTATGTTTGTATATGACATATAGGATAAGACGTTACGTAATAAATGTCACACTAGTTCCGTTCCTACGGGACTCCCATCTGTATTTGGGCGTTCCTACCATATCCGCTTCCCCAGAAAATTTCTGCGTTCTGAACTACGATTAGTATTACAAACACAAAAGAACATCAACCATGGCAATCCAACGAGTCGACACCAGCAGCAACAACTTCCTAAGCCAAGCAGACAGCTTGGCAGCATTTTCTCTCCGACTGGATTGAAGAGTCTACGGCCCAGATGTCTGCTCCACATCATCGACCCTTCTCCTTCTCACCACCTCCACCTCCAGATTTTCCATCTGGAACTTTGAGAAGGCGCAGCACCTATATCTCTAATGGTGGCAATAGTGATAGCAGCAACGGTCGAGCGATAAGTTCGCGTGTGATTTCTCTTCGGACATCACCACGTCTGTTGCATGAAGAAGAGCCGCATCTGAACCCTCAATCCCCAAATGGAATCACGTTTAAGTCATCGCCGTCGTGTGTACGTGAAGAAGTATTGAACAGAGGGTCATTCACAGTAGGAAATGGTGGAGGTATTCTTCCTTTGCCGTTTGCTGTGAGGCGCAACGAGCAGACGACACAGCAGCAGCAACCGCCATCACTTCAAGTGGTAGTGGTAGATTGGCAAGTCCTTCTCTCAGTTTGAACCATCATCAGCAGGTCGGTGAAGTTACATCCATACGATCTGCTCCCTCTCTCAGGTCTAAAAGAGCTACACGATGCAGCCGTCGACATAGCGATCCGGGTACTTCCCTGCCAATTTCTTCCGAAGCAGGAAACCGTGCCGAAAAATCTTGTGTTTTGACCAAGTCTGAGCATGGAGCTCCATGGAATCAGGTTTAATCTCATTCTCCTTCGCTGCTCCTTTAGAGTAGAGGGGCAATGAATGACCCAAGAATTGCCTCATCTCGTTCTCTCTGAGAGAAACAGATTCATGTTAAGCTTGAAAGAGCTGACTTGATTGCATCCATTCATCGGCTTGCTCCTCGGCTAATCGCCATCAATGGGCCAAGTGGCGTAATGAGATATGAAGTATAAGATTCTAGTTTTACAATAAACGTAAGCAAATCATCACACACCATCGAAGACTGACTACAAACTTCTGTCCCTGCACTAACAGGAAGTATTGTTGAGTGCGGTTCGCAGTGAAACCCCGATGAGCATATGGATTTCACTCGAGAGATTATCCGGCTTGATAACACCAGCTGAGCGCTCATATGGCGGCTGATTTTATGCTCAGCGCCTCCTCTTGAATGAACTTCCCATTTGAAGTAGTCTCTGTACATTGGAATGCAACAAAGTAGTCCAAGTACAAGCTCGAGGTTGATTGATTTGACTAGGGGCCAAATATTGTGGCTGGCCCTGCAGGAGGACTTTTGTTGCTCAGTGTATATTTGTAGAATGCTTTGAGATCTACATTTTTCAGTGAGCCACGATATCCTCTCGCCTCTTGTTGGAGCTGCTTTGTCAACTCCCAAATGCCATTGGAGTGCATCTCTTCACGATGCTGAGTTTGGAGGCTAACCATATGGTTAGTTTCGGCCAAGTCATCAACAAAGGTGCTGGGGAAGGGAAACCCAAGAGCAATCTCTTTGGCAAAGAATCACTGTGGCAATTCCTAGGTCTTGACAACTTTGGAAGACTTTGCGTCTGAGTTTCGTCCGTCTGCGTCCATGTCCTGATGCTTCAGGTTCAATACTGCTCCTTCTGCGGACAGATTTGGCAGGAAAGCCCATCAGGATGACCTCCTTAACTTTGTTGGCAAAGAGATCACGTCGCGTCTCGATAACTTCGCTCACATCCCCCGAGGCAAGCTGTGCACATAATTACCAGTGACTTATCTGGAGCAGCCATCATGGCACGAATTATCAGTTCCACGCCGGTATTGGTTCACGTGAGGAGAAGAATTTCCATAATCTGACTTGAACGTTTTTGCATTACTGCTACCAGATGCCACAGATGAACTGCGAACTGTAGGCAACGGGGATGTCTGGCAGTAACAAGCTGTCCAAGGCGCCACGGGCCGCATCTGCTCTTAGTACTTGAGGAGGAGTCACAGCAACAACAGCGATGAGCTTGAGAGTGCCCATTTGCTGAAGAGAAGCTGCAACAGAAGAGCATATATTTCATCACTAGCTCGTCGCCCAAAATCTGCACAGACGATAGCGTGAACCATTTGAAGTACACCATTGCAATTCACTCGCTCTCCTCACGTTCAATAGTTACTCCGGATTAGTTTTTTTCACCATGCTTTCTACTTCGGCAACGAACAACTTTTCTGGTACGTCGGCTACACTACAACGTGACGATTAGATGATTTCTGCATCCGGCTCTACTCGCCCCCCCACACGATCAGTTCTGTTCCGCGTTGGCTGTTGGCATTTTTACATGTTGTGCAGAAAATTAGACGCCAGTTTATTTTCTTGGATGACATCGGCCCAGCTAGACCCTACGGCTACTGCTTCGTTGGCGACGGTGGCGTACGAAGTCGGTCTTTGGGCTCCTCCTCCGACGGCATATGACCATAGAGCACCCTCTCCTATATTATTAATTCTTTATTTCTTAATGATTAATATTTGCCTACGCCTTTTGGCAAAGGTTCTGGAGCTGCTCTACTGGCCTAGTCTCGGGGGAAGGGGGGGGGGGGCTTCGGATTACACCCCCCCCCAACAAACTTCAGCACGGGGGACCCTCATTTTGGTATTGCACGGCATATGGCCATGGAGCATGATATTCTATCTTATGTCTCTCCCCTGGACTAGTCATCGGCGTTTCGTCTCGTACGGCATATGGACATGGAGCAGGATACTTTATCTTATGCCTCTCCACTGGACTAGTCTGCAGCGTCTCTCCTTGCGGAACACTCAACTGTACGGCATATGGCCATGGAACCTGGGACACCCTCTCCCACGTCGCTCCACTGGCCTAGTCTTGAGGCGTTTTCCTGTGTAACATTAATACTATAACGGCATATGACCTTGGTACACTGGACTTCTCCTCGTGTCTCCATTCTGGCCTAGTCGTGGGGCGTTCTCCTCACCTGTAGGACACTTTTTGGTATTGCACGGCATATGGCCATGGAGCATGATATTCTATCTTATGTCTCTCCCCTGGACTAGTCATCGGCTTTTCGTCTCGTACGGCATATGGACATGGAGCAGGATACTTTTCTTATGCCTCTCCACTGGACTAGTCTGCAGCGTCTCTCCTTGCGGAACACTCAACTGTACGGCATATGGCCATTGGAACCTGGGACACCCTCTCCCACGTCGCTCCACTGGCCTAGTCTTGAGGCGTTTTTCCTGTGTAACATTAATACTAATAACGGCATATGACCTTGGTTACACTGGATTTCTCCTCGTGTCTCCATTCTGGCCTAGTCGTTGGGGCGTTCTCCTCACCTGTAGGACACTTTTTGGTATTGGCACGGCATATGGCCATGGAGCATTGATATTCTATCTTATGTCTCTCCCCTGGACTAGTCATCGGCTTTTTCGTCTCGTACGGCATATGGACATGGAGCAGGATACTTTATCTTATGCCTCTCCACTGGACTAGTCTGCAGCGTCTCTCCTTGCGGAACACTCAACTGTACGGCATAGTGGCCATGGAACCTTGGACACCCCTCTCCCACGTCGCTCCACTGGCCTAGTCGTTTGAGGCGTTTTTCCCTGTGTAACATTATACTATAACGGCATATGACCTTGGTACACTGGACTTCTCCTCGTGTCTCCATTCTGGCCTAGTCGTGTGGGGCCGTTCTCCTCACCTGTAGGACACTTTTTGGTATTGCACGGCATATGGCCATGGAGCATGATATTCTATCTTATGTCTCTCCCCTGGACTAGTCATCGGCTTTTCGTCTCGTACGGCATATGGACATGGAGCAGGATACTTTATCTTATGCCTCTCCACTGGACTAGTCTGCAGCGTCTCTCCTTGCGGAACACTCAACTGTACGGCATATGGCCATGGAACCTGGGACACCCTCTCCCACGTCGCTCCACTGGGCCTAGTCTTGAGGCGTTTTCCTGTGTAACATTAATACTATAACGGCATATGTGACCTTGGTGTACACTGGATTGTCTCCTCGTGTCTCCATTCTGGCCTAGTCGTGGGGCGTTCTCCTCACCTGTAGGACACTTTTTTGGTATTGCACGGCATATGGCCATGGAGCATGATATTCTATCTTATGTCTCTCCCCTGGACTAGTCATCGGCTTTTCGTCTCGTACGGCATATGGACATGGAGCAGGATACTTTATCTTATGCCTCTCCACTGGACTAGTCTGCAGCGTCTCTCCTTGCGGAACACTCAACTGTACGGCATATGGCCATGGAACCTGGGACACCCTCTCCCACGTCGCTCCACTGGCCTAGTCTTGAGGCGTTTTCCTGTGTAACATTAATACTATAACGGCATATGACCTTGGTACACTGGACTTCTCCTCGTGTCTCCATTCTGGCCTAGTCGTGGGGCGTTCTCCACACCTATCGGACACTCACATTTTTCTCTGACTGCTACCCTTGGAGCATGGCCATGCCTCTCTACTGGACGTCACTTATGGGGATGTGCACATATTGGATATATACAATGTCGCTTTTTGCAGTTTTCCCACAGTGGATACTCACCGGTACTTGTTTCCTATATACGTCCCTTTTCATTGCTTTCGCTCTTACAGCTCTGCGCACCACCGTCGGCGGTGGCTCTGCAGCGGCAAACGGCAAGAAGAAGCCCTTTTTCCCTGGCAGCATGGACTGCCGCAATCTCCCCATGGCGATGCAGGGATTGGACGACTTCAACAAACGCAGCAATGCCCATCGTGCGGAGCTGATCTCTGGTCAATTGGTGGCAGGTGCCCTGGTTCACAAGGACGCGACTAAGCTCCAGTTCTTCGGCCTCCCTACCCCTGTGGGGGGCTCCTCTTCGGGCAAGTATGTTGGTCACTGCTGCTAGCTGTGGCTTCGTTGTTCGTCCCATTGTCACGGATGTGGACCTGGGGGGGATGCTTCCTCACACTTTTTAAGGAGGCTGACGTCGGCCCCACTTTCCCATTCCCTAACGGCACCGCCTTTACCAAGACGGACGTGGGGTGATTGCATCCCGGGCATGACAAGCCGTGTCAAGTCTTGCATTGTGCGCCTCCCCCATCTCCTGCCCTGTCCTCTTCGGGGTTGAGACTCTTGTCACGGGAACGATCAATGAGGAGCGTGTTGGCATGTTGCAGTCCCTCACTCCCGACTCTGTCCCCCTACGTGTGGTATGAGGCCGTCAAGGCGTTTGACACCACCCAACATGCGGCTCTCACAGATTCGGCTAATGCGTCCATGATGAGCTGGCAAAACGCTCAGCAGCATCGCCTACGGCTAATCGGCCGAGGCAACTACAGATGGCAAAGAGCACGCCGAATTGAATGCATAACCATGTGTTCAAGTAGAATGAGCAGAGCTCTTACGCTATCTAAGAAGGATGACATCGTCGGATCGCACGGTCTGTCCTCTGACCGCTTGATGGGCAAAATGCCGAATCATCACACCCTTGCCGACGATGATGCTACAAACAATAGCACCTGGGTCCCCGGCCCAGCATAAAAAATAAACTCATTGGAAGCCAATTGTCATGCAGCGATTTGTCGCTGATGCTGCTGCTATGATAGTCATACCTGCCATAAAATTAATAAGCTCTCTATCTCCTTCTACTCAATAAATAATTGTTTCTCTCCATTGCACATGTTGGTGTGCACATATTTGATGTGCACCCTTGGAAATTGTTCCCCACCCTTGGAAGTCGAATCGTCTCATGGATTCGGGCGCTGCTTGGCACCCTTGGAAATTGCTGACGGAGTCGCTTGATTGTAGGGTGGAATGTGAGAAGAGGACACGGCCTGATGGATTGCGGCCGTGGCATAATTGTGTGGGGTAACAGCCGATGTTTAACGAGATAGACAAAACCACGGAAAGCGTTTCTCGGAAACTACTTGGACACTGATGAGCTGGCAAAACGCTCAGCAGCATCGCCTACGGCTAATCGGCCGAGGCAACTACAGATGGCAAAGAGCACGTCGAATTGAATGCATAACCATGTGTTCAAGTAGAATGAGCAGAGCTCTTACGCTATCTAAGAAGGATGACATCGTCGGATCGCACGGTCTGTCCTCTGACCGCTTGATGGGCAAAATGCCGAATCATCAGTCCAAATTAGCTGCATATCTCCCCTCGAACCATGCTGATTCTCCAGTGGACTCTTCAGCATCCCCCTTTGTAGCGATCACCCCCCTACTCACGGATGATGAAGTGGAAGCATATGAGGCGGATATTGCACAAATTGAGACTCGGCTCACCAAGCTGGCCAAGCTCAGCCATGTCCCAGCCCGTGCAGGCACCCCCACCGGTTATCAGCGTCAACCGCAGTGGCGCCCTCGATGCTGAAGATGCTCTTTCTGTCCAGTCGCAAATTGATGCCAAAGCCCTCGCTTCGACTGCCGCACGGGACCGGGTCAAACTTCAGCTCATTCTGGCCAGCCTTAGCAAATCTGCAGACGGCACGGAAGTGTTAGACGTTGGTCCAACCAACCCATCTTTAAGCCACGCTTATGGAGCTAAAGCTGCACAGAGAAATGAGATTTATGGCAATGTCTGGAGCACTGTCCACAAGAAGTTGCAGCGTAGTATGAACAAAATAGTTGCCGGCGTCAACTTGGGCTGCAGAGACAAAATGCTCCTCATGTTCTTATCTACTTCAAACTGGCTGGATCTGAGCATGGGCGACTTTGACACTCTCGATGAGGTGGCCTCTGCCAAGAAAGGTGCATTCGTCAGCATGCTCCTCCCGGATTCCAATGCGATGCAGATTACGAGACGGCGCTTGGCCGGTGTCCCAGACTCTCAACGTAATGCGCTGCTCCTTGGCGATGCTCCAAAGAATGTAGGGAAGACTGACCAGACCCTCAATGTTATGACGGTTGTGGAGGATATGACCAGCATTTTGGGTCTGGGTGGTAATATCATTGCGTTCTGTCGCACTGGCAGGGCGTATGATGTAGAGAAGGAGGAGGGGAGCGATACTCCGCTCTTGCACACTTTAGCCTGGCAGATTATGGTTCTCCTTTTCTCCCACAGAAGTACCGTCAGTGGCAGAAAAAGTCTTCTTCAGATGACGAAACTAAGCTCGCCTACTGGCTTTTGGCACTTCTGGCGGATGTTCTCGATGCTATCACCCAGGTGACTCGCGACGAAGATGTTATTACGGCAGGAGTGGATGGACTGTGGACAACAATTGACGTCACACCCTATTGGGTGCACGCACGTCAGCTTGCGCATAAGGGTCGACTGGACCTCATCAGCATTCTGAAAGGCTCTGAAATCCCCATGAGTACATATTACAAAAACTCCCCTCAATGTCTGGCGATTCAACAGCGGGGACGCAAGGTGGAACAACAACTACTCTTGGCGGAAATGTCCCTTTCTAGTCCTACTAAAAAGCCTCGCATTGAGAGCTCCCCCCCCGGGTGCTACTCAGCCACCCCCGGCCGGGCCTCGTGTTGTCACACCTGAGCAGCAGGGTGATGTTATTTATCCCCACACTGGGTCCGATGCCTGAACCTACCTACCCTGCCGGCATGGGTGTGGTTTGTGCTGGAAATTTGCGCCATGGTGTCAAATGTAGAATGACTGGGTGAAAAAAACTTCATGGCGGTGTTACGAAAATGTCGGCTGGTCAGAGGAAGCTTTGGAACAACCATGTGGAAGCAACGGCTGATATGCGATGGAATGCTGAACGTGTCACTTCAGCCATGCTCTTGTGAGACGCGAACCAGGATCACGCAGCCCTACCTACTACATCATTTCATACCGCCCCTTCTCCAGCTATTCATACCACCCCTCCATGCCCAACGCCTCCTCTTGCTTTCGCCGACCCTGTCGCCGCACTGCTCAGTGACTTGCCTCCGTTGGATGTTCCTGCCGTCGGTATGTCGTCTGCTTCGGCCCCTCGGCCAAACTAAACGCCGTGCTGTTGGTGCACAGCCACCTCGGCCTCGGGTAGCACCCTATGCTTCAAAACAACTTGCCCTTTCGTGGAAACGGAGTCGCCCGACGCCTCCTGCCCCAGCAGCTGACCCCTTGGCAGCTGCTTATAACAAAAAAAATCTTTGGTGTTTGATGACCCCACTACAAGGCCGTCAGTATCTCGGTGGTTGTCGACGCTACCAGCCCAGTGCCGCAGTGCTCTCTGCGATTTTCGGACGCAGTATTGACGCAGAGAATGCCCGATCCAATCTCACTAAGTCAGCAGCTACTCAGCGTTCTCGGCAGCTTCACTACATGCGTTTCTGCACCTCTGTGAACTTGTGTACGGACGCGGACTATTGCCTTGCATCAGCCCCGTTTAGAAGCCAGGAACTATGTCCTCGCACTGCTAATGCCGTCTCTTTGATCCAAGGTAATACTATCTTGGGAGGAAGTGTCAAGCATGCTACGCTTAATGGCTACATCAAGGCAGTTGTTGACATGCACAACGCGACCGCCAGCTGACGAGTCCACGCCTAGTAGAGAAAGACCTGGTCTCTCCTCTATTAGACGCTGTAAAGCGCTACGAGTCCGTTCCAAATCGCCGGGATATGATCTATGACAGTATGGTGTCCCACATGCTCCAGGTCACTGCTGGCCTGCAGGATGATTGCCTTCACTCTGCCATACTGGATTGGATCATCCTCGGCCGCTACGGGGTTTTTCGTCAATCAGAGTGGTGCCAGACATCGCAATCAATCGCGATGACCCGACCTTCATTGGCATTACCTGTCCAGGGAACCACTTGCGTTCATCCCATCCCGACTTTTGCCTTTTTCGACAGCGAGGGTAGGCCTCTTCCCGATGTCGAGGACGACTCTGTCGATATGGTCGAGCTCACATGGCGTTTCCAGAAAAACTCGAATAATGGCGAACGCATCCCATTCAAGCGGGACTACAGTTCTCCCGATCTGTGCCCAGTCCTAGCGGCCGTTAGGATCCGACGTCGAGCGGCTTGCCTTGGCATCCATTCTGCTAGCACACTGGCGGTCTATTCTGACCCGAAGTCTGTTACGGGTTACAGTTACATCACAGCAAATCAAACTGCAGCATTCTTGCGCACTACTGCACAGAAGGTCTTCATGCTTGACTCCAATGATGACCGCCTGCAGCGCTGGTCATGCCACTCGCTCCGAGTTACTGCAGCTAATCTACTCCACCGTGCTCGCAGGTCGGACTCCTACATCCAGATTCGTCTCCGGTGGAAAAGCTCTACATTCCTCATGTATTTGCGGAACACTTTCTATGCTGCCGACCAGCACACTGCGGCTATGAACATCTCAGATAGAAATCTCCCATTGCTCTCAGCCCCGGATGGGAACAACTGTCCCCATGCTTCGAGACTTGGAACCTCATGAGACTTTTATGGCTGCGAGCGCAGCTTAACGGATCAATGTTTTGGTCTTGCTGAGCTCTATCCCCTCGGGGTTTACCTCTTGTGTCATATGTTCCTGCAACTATGGCTGATCTACGACTTCCCTCTCTCGTCGCACTTGTGCTGGCCATGCCCACTCAACATGTAATGAGAGCAGACACGCACAGCACACACTGCATGTCACACATGCACGATGGCTGGTACTCCGTTCGTTTCACGTTCGGTACTCACCGGTGGGCACATTCTATTGCATAGACTTGTACCACGGTTTACTAGAGACTTTGTTAGCATCTTACTAGCCTACCTACTTCTCTACCTTTCCCTCTCTTCTCCCACAGATTGTAGATCACCCAGCTTGCAGGATCAAGGCGCGATGGTGTTTTTCCTGAGACGAAGGCCAGGAAAATCACAAGTAGACTCAGATCCGATAGTGGTTATCTAGTCTCTGATTTCCTGCCTCTCTCAGTCACCACCGCGTAGCGCTCTAGTCGACCGTCTGATGGATTTGCTTGGTGTGGTGTGGTGTGATGCGGTACTCAGCACAGCCCCAGAGTCTGCTGCCTCCAGCCCATCGCTCCTCACCTCATGGCCATTGTGCTTTGAAGTACACCATTGCAATTCACTCGCTCTCCTCACGTTCAATAGTTACTCCGGATTATTTTTTTTCCCACCCACCCCACCCGGCTGGTACTCCGTTCGTTTCACGTTCGGTACTCACCGGTGGGCACATTCTATTGCATAGACTTGTATGTACCACGGTTTACTAGAGACTTTGTTAGCATCTTACTAGCCTACCTACTTCTCTACCTTTCCCTCTCTTCTCCCACAGATTGTAGATCACCCAGCTTGCAGGATCAAGGCGCGATGGTGTTTTTTC
Source organism: Skeletonema costatum (assembly GCA_018806925.1). Lineage (NCBI taxonomy): Eukaryota > Bacillariophyta > Thalassiosirophyceae > Thalassiosirales > Thalassiosiraceae > Skeletonema > Skeletonema costatum. The sequence continues at coordinate 57,909 of JAHBBA010000007.1, read as the reverse complement.
CTGAGACGAAGGCCAGGAAAAAGGAATGTGTGTGCAAATATGTGACAGGAGCTATGTTTGTATATGACATATAGGATAAGACGTTACGTAATAAATGTCACACTAGTTCCGTTCCTACGGGACTCCCATCTGTATTTGGGCGTTCCTACCATATCCGCTTCCCCAGAAAATTTCTGCGTTCTGAACTACGATTAGTATTACAAACACAAAAGAACATCAACCATGGCAATCCAACGAGTCGACACCAGCAGCAACAACTTCCTAAGCCAAGCAGACAGCTTGGCAGCATTTCTCTCCGACTGGATTGAAGAGTCTACGGCCCAGATGTCTGCTCCACATCATCGACCCTTCTCCTTCTCACCACCTCCACCTCCAGATTTTCCATCTGGAACTTTGAGAAGGCGCAGCACCTATATCTCTAATGGTGGCAATAGTGATAGCAGCAACGGTCGAGCGATAAGTTCGCGTGTGATTTCTCTTCGGACATCACCACGTCTGTTGCATGAAGAAGAGCCGCATCTGAACCCTCAATCCCCAAATGGAATCACGTTTAAGTCATCGCCGTCGTGTGTACGTGAAGAAGTATTGAACAGAGGGTCATTCACAGTAGGAAATGGTGGAGGTATTCTTCCTTTGCCGTTTGCTGTGAGGCGCAACGAGCAGACGACACAGCAGCAGCAACCGCCATCAACTTCAAGTGGTAGTGGTAGATTGGCAAGTCCTTCTCTCAGTTTGAACCATCATCAGCAGGTCGGTGAAGTTACATCCATACGATCTGCTCCTCTCTCAGGTCTAAAGAGCTACACGAGGCAGCCGTCGACATAGCGATCCGGGTACTTCCCTGCCAATTTCTTCCGAAGCAGGAAACCGTGCCGAAAAATCTTGTGTTTTGACCAAGTCTGAGCATGGAGCTCCATGGAATCAGGTTTAATCTCATTCTCCTTCGCTGCTCCTTTAGAGTAGAGGGGCAATGAATGACCCAAGAATTGCCTCATCTCGTTCTCCTGAGAGAAACAGATTCATGTTAAGCTTGAAAGAGCTGACTTGATTGCATCCATTCATCGCTTGCTCCTCGGCTAATCGCCATCAATGGGCCAAGTGGCGTAATGAGATATGAAGTATAAGATTCTAGTTTTACAATAAAGTAAGCAAATCATCACACACCATCGAAGACTGACTACAAACTTCTGTCCCTGCACTAACAGGAAGTATTGTTGAGTGCGGTTCGCAGTGAAACCCCGATGAGCATATGGATTTCACTCGAGAGATTATCCGGCTTGATAACACCAGCTGAAGCGCTCATATGGCGGCTGATTTTATGCTCAGCGCCTCCTCTTGAATGAACTTCCCATTTGAAGTAGTCTCTGTACATTGGAATGCAACAAAGTAGTCCAAGTACAAGCTCGAGGTTGATTGATTTGACTAGGGGCCAAATATTGTGCTGGCCTGCAGGAGGACTTTTGTTGCTCAGTGTATATTTGTAGAATGCTTTGAGATCTACATTTTTCAGTGAGCCACGATATCCTCTCGCCTCTTGTTGGAGCTGCTTTGTCAACTCCCAAATGCCATTGGAGTGCATCTCTTCACGATGCTGAGTTTGGAGGCTAACCATATGGTTAGTTTCGGCCAAGTCATCAACAAAGGTGCTGGGGAAGGGAAACCCAAGAGCAATCTCTTTGCAAAGAATCACTGTGGCAATTCCTAGGTCTTGACAACTTTGGAAGACTTTGCGTCTGAGTTCGTCGTCTGCGTCCATTCCTGATGCTTCAGGTTCAATACTGCTCCTTCTGCGGACAGATTTGGCAGGAAAGCCCATCAGGATGACCTCCTTAACTTTGTTGGCAAAGAGATCACGTCGCGTCTCGATAACTTCGCTCACATCCCCGAGGCAAGCTGTGCACATAATTACCAGTGACTTATCTGGAGCAGCCATCATGGCACGAATTATCAGTTCCACGCCGGTATTGTTCACGTGAGGAGAAGAATTTCCATAATCTGACTTGAACGTTTTTGCATTACTGCTACCAGATGCCACAGATGAACTGCGACTGTAGGCAACGGGGATGTCTGGCAGTAACAAGCTGTCCAAGGCGCCACGGGCCGCATCTGCTCTTAGTACTTGAGGAGGAGTCACAGCAACAACAGCGATGAGCTTGAGAGTGCCCATTTGCTGAAGAGAAGCTGCAACAGAGAGCATATATTCATCACTAGCTCGTCGCCCAAAATCTGCACAGACGATAGCGTGAACCATGCCGCTTTCAGGACGAATGCATGGTATGGGCATGTCAAGAGATGCTGGTGCTTGTGACGCCCTGCCACTGAGATCCTCTATTGCATCTTTCAATTTTTGTAACTGCTTAGCGTTTTGATCACCCTTGAAGTTCATGTTGTGAATTGCCAACGCTCTCTCATACACAGAACGAGCCTTTTCGTCCCCCACAGCACGAAGAACTGACCCATACAGCATTAAGTTAGGGATCAGATTTGCATGGTTTTCCGAGAAGAATTTTTCACATATATCAAGGCACTCTTTCATTAGACTCAGGGCGTCATATGAACGCCCTATGCAGTGGTAACAAGACGCCAATACACTGAGTGCATGAGCATAAGCAGGGTGAAGTGGCCCAAAGATGTGTTTTCGGATTCTTACAGCGTGCATACCCAGCGAAATTCCCTCCTTTCCCCGCCCCAACGCCTGTAGCGCGTCGGCACAATAGTTCAGCGACTCAGAGACGAGACTGTGGTAAAAGTCAAGTTGCTCCATTCGTATTGATAAAGCTTTCTTGTGAAGATTATATGCTTCCGAGTGATTCCCAAGCCCAGCCTCAGTAGTTCCTAGCTGTGTAAACGACAGGGAAAGTTCCAAACTTGAGCATAGATTTTCTTTTGCGGCACACTCACGGTATCCCAGTGCTTCAGTATGCAAAGCTGCAGCCTTCTGAAGATCCCCTGATTTGCGATAAATCTCGGCGCAATTGGCAACATGATGTGCTAGCCAAACAATATTGGATTGCAATTCTTTTGTTCCCCGTGCTGTTGGTAAAGCACGCTCGTACAATTCCATTGCTTCGCCATATTTACTCTGAGCTTGTTTGAGCTTCGCCAGCGTTGTAATGACATCAATCTCGATCTCCCTGAATGCTAAATCCCGCTCATCCTCGGGAATGTCCATCGTCTTATCCAAGCAAAATTCCAATTCTTCTTCCGCTTCATCGTATCTAACAAGCTCTCGATAACAAGACCCTAATGCAGCGTGTGGGCTCAGCTTCCGTTTCAGTGATGGCTTCACTCTAGTCCTCGACAAACATGGCTTTGCTTCCGTATACAAGCTGACTGCTCCCGTGAAGTCGATCTCTTCCTCAGCTTTCTTCCCTGCCATCATGTAGAGGTCAAATGCTTTCTCCCATTGCTTTGCCATTGCGTGATGTCTTGCATAGAAAACAATGCCCTTGCTTTCATCGGATAAATGCTCTAACGAGCCTGCAATGCGCTCGTGGATTTCTCTCCTTTCGTTGGAAATGATAATGGATTCTACAGCTTCAAAAGTAGCAACGTTCTTCCATCTGTAGACGTCCCTCTCCACCTTATGAAATATACCATGCGAAGCCATTACCTCTTCAAGAGATCTATGAAATCCTTCTCTCTTCATTGCCTCATAGATATTGAGATCAAACGTAAACCCCAAACACGTGGCAATCTTCAATGCATCCAAGTGATTTTCTGGGAGGTTGTTTATCACCTCCAAAATTTCTTCATTCAAGGTATGCGGAAAGATGTCTTCATCTGGAGAATTCCAATCCACAAAATTCGTGATCTCATCGACATTGATCAATCTTTTTCTTCGTGCCCACGAAATCGCCCTTTGAGTGAACATGGGGCATCCATTAGCTCGTGCGTATACTGCTTCGGCTATTTTGGGATCAAGTGTCATCTTTATATCGTTTTCGGTGCCAACAAACAGTGAACGCACAAAGCGTTCCGAATCAGCTTTGGTCATCCTGCCTATTCCAACTTCTAACGAAACGTCCTCAAGGCTCTTTGGTATCGAGATAGAATTTCGAGACATTGCCAGCATCAACATCTGTGGACATTGTTCTCCAGCCGATTGGAGCAGTTCTTCGATAAGTGACCATGAGCTCAAATCAATTTCGCCGCCATTTCCATCGGCCTCAAAGACCATTACAACTGGCTGGATGGGAATTATTAGTTTGAAGATAGACGCAGCAATATCTTTGATGACCGCAGTAGGACTCCGCCCCTTGAGTAAACTCAGTAGCTCCTTATTCATGACATCGGGTAGGATCCGGCCAAGCATCAATTGATCCGATTTATTCAGAATCTTTCGCTGGACGAGCCGTTGGACAATGCCAGCGTCCGTCTCTCCCCCTTCCTTCTCCCACCCAGACATGTCAAATGATTCGTCACTTCGCATAGTCATGGCATCGCAATCACGTAATGCCGTCGATATTATTGCTCTAAAGGGATAAAACGAAGTCAAAGAATCAGTCTCTGATCTATGTGACTTGAGGACAGTAAAGCCCATACCCCAACTTTGTGCCTTTTCAATAGCTTCATCGACAATTCGAGATTTACCCACAAATCTATCCCCCATTATAGACAAAAGACACGATTCGCCCTCATCCGCAGCAGAGGACATGGCATGAAGTAGCGACTCAAAAATCCCCTCACGGGATGGCATTGCAACAAATGGTATTGGATTCTCATTCGATCCACCAAAGATGGGGTCTTTCATAAGACGAGCATCTAATTCCTCCTTTTGTTGCTGCTTGGAAGAACCCTGCTTCGAACCACCAATATCCGAACTATCCCCTCTTAAACTTTCATCCCCCCGAAAACTTTCATTAATATGTCGCTTGAACACTGTCGATATTTGCGTAGATAGTGGTTGAGGAGGAGGTGTTATACCCGAAGTGGAGGGTGTGGTATCAGTCCCTCTCCCCAAAAGTGATGACCACGATGAATTCTTTGCCTCCTTCCACCCCTGGATCATACCAGCTGCTTGTGGCTTCTTTGCCTCATCATCCAAATCCTTCATAGTCATGGAATGTATCGACGATGCGAGTGACTGCTGCGATCCCATTCGGTTCACTACCCTTACCGGGACAGGACCAGAGGATGAATCTTGCGACGAACTTCTCACGTACCTCTCAGCAGGTTTCTTATATGATTTTTCCATGGATCCCCGTACCGATTCCATCCCCAGTGAATCATCCCCAGTTGCTCCTGATTTATTCGTATCTATAGATTTCCCATCATCATGATCATTATTCATAACATCTCCATGATGATTTGTTACATCATTATTCTTCCCCACCCCCTCATTATCATTGGACGGAGCCTGATGCAACAACGCTATAATCGCAGTCCCAGTAAATGCACCATGTTCCTTGATCCGTTTTTGCAATTCCCGAAATGATTCTGTATCACTTGCCGCATGGGATACATTTTGCTTTACCATGGATAACCGTGATGGACCACCACCTCCTGAATTGTTGGTAGCATCAGTAGTGCTATTGTTGTCATTATCTTCCCCTCGACGTTGCGTGAAACTGTTCCATACGGAGGTCACCCTTGTTGGTTTGGGATCGTTCGATCCGTTGGATTGATGACTTGTGAAACTTGAGGCACCATAATTGGAATTTCGACGTTCGATTCCACGTCCGAAGCCTGCTGATCCTCGTCGTTCTCCCAAGTTGGGTCGATCGTATAGTCCATGATGAATATTATTCTCATCATAATTAGTGGTTGTTGTGTCATTATTGGTGGTAGTATTGTTCCACCCCAAATCTTCTTCTCGCTGACTAAACCCCATGCGAGTAGAAGCCATTTTTGCCAATAGCCCCATACTCCGCGGTGTCTTGACCTGATTATTATTGGAACTAGAACTGCTATTGTAACTATTGACGGATGTATTGTGCGACCGTTCACTTGCGTCAATTGGTTTAATTTTCTTTGGCAGTTCTTTCTTTGGTAGGTGCCATAATGTCCCTCCTTTGGATTGTGGTGGTGCTCCCCCATTATCAGTATTATCATCTCCCCCCTCCTTATTATCATCATTGTCCCCTTCATCTCCCTCATTATCCTCACTCTCACCAATCCTAGGCATACTAAATTGACTATCATCATCCTCGTCCCCATGCTGACTCCCCGCAGCAAAACTCCCAAACTGCTCCGTATGCCTTACACTCCGAATAAACCCATATAAATTCCCCTGCTTCTGCTCCTGATACCGCTCATTCACCTCATTGTTCATAATATCATGTTGATAATACTCATCGTTATATCTGTCACTATCATCCATACCGTTGTAATTGCGGAGATTGCCCGAGGATTCCGATTGGTTAAAACAGCCATCGGCATCGAGTGTTTGACCTAATGAATTGTTGAGGTCACGATTGACAGAGTTGCGACGACCGACGACTGCGAGGGTGGTTTTACCGAATTGGGATAGTTTGGCGACTACGCCGATGTCTTCGGAGGAGGAGAGGGAGTCATCACCGTCGTCGGTGTGGATGTTTCGTGCGTGGCTGGAGTTCATCATCATTTTTGTAAGTTTATTTATGCGTTGGATTTTAAGTATGAGTGAAGATTTGTGTTGTGACTGTTCAGATGTCTGGATGACTGAGTCTGAGATGGTGATACAAATTAGAGTTGCTATCTTTCTTTCTTAATGCAGCCCCGTCGTATGTATTGAAGACAGTGTCCAGTTCGTTGTTTTTGAAGCGATGTTGATGTAATTATGTACATAAGATGTGGTAGTAAAAGCACAATTCAGATGATGAAAGCCAGTAAAAAATTGCTCTAGCCAGCCCTACTGATACTGCCGACTGCCGACTGCCGTGCGTCCTACCAAAAAAGATTAGCCCACAACTGCGGTGGTAACAAATGCACTCATGTGATTTGTGATTGGCGGCGGACAAAACTTGTGTATTACGTGTCTTCGCCTTCCTTGCCAAGTTCCCGTTTCCGTTCGCATTCAAACCGCACGGGTAATTTCAATTAGGAGTACCATCTTGTACCTGTAATTTAAGGTTTTGTATGAAGGGTTATTGCTATTTGTCGACGCAGCTATATTGATGACGCTGAGCATCCATATTCTCACAAGAAAGTCATCCAGACCATGCCACAGCCACAGTGCTCTATGGAGTTCTTCTTACAATGAACTTGTTATGCGTAGCACACAAGGTGTGTCGTCCCCTGCAATCTATCAAAGAAGCTCTTCTTCATGTTGAGATACTCCTGCAGTCACTCTAGCGCTCTAGCTAGAACTAGAAAATGATATTGCATCTTTCAAGTTTGTTCATGTATCGTATTGACTTAGACTTTGATGATGATCTATCGCAAGTAGTAGTAGTAGCAGGAGATCAATCTCCAAATGCATTCCGAAATCAGAATGTACATTCTTCATCAAGGAAGCTCTTGCCACAATCAACCGAGCCCTCAAGCAAGTGGGCGTGAGCAACCTTTCCCATCTCAACCGAGATAAGCGCCGTGGAGGAAACAACTCAAGGTCCATCAAACAGGGAAATGAACGCAAGACGAGGCTTCTTGGGAGCTTCACCCGACCCTACTCCTGCATGACTTGGAGCTAGAGCTTGAAGCGTTAGATAATGGAAGCCACCCCATCTTTGACGATGGCAACGACGAGGAGGCTTCCGGGAAGAAGCCGCAACACCAGGTCCAAGAGCAACAGTCACTAGAGGAGAATGAGTGTAAGGTGTAAGATGGTGTAGGGTAAGGTTCACAACGCTGTTTTGATGTTAATCTTCAAGCTATCGAGACTATTTTGCGTATAGGGTTAAGATGCTAAACGCAATTTAATGATTGCATTGTGTGCTGGGAAGCTTGTCCAGCCATACTGATTTAACCTAATCTTTTCAACGTTAAGGGTTCCCTTCGTCTTGTTTCTCCTTACACATACGTCATGTGCAAAGAAACTTTCAAGGCTAGTTCTCTCTCTAGAGACGTGTAGAGTGTGTTGTTGCTGTCAACTTCGAAGTTTGTTGGACGGAGCCTACATGAACATACGTAATGTAGTGAAGTCGCAATCCACTCACATCTTTCGAGGAGGAAGTTTACCCCATCCCTATAACTTAACACGTCGAAATGAATACTTAGGAGTATCTAAGATCTATAATCATGCTGTATTCCTAACTATACAACGGGAATACTTAGACTTTATTCTAATCCAAAATCATCGTAGAGATCAACATTCGAGACACAGACTGATACTTTCTACTTGTTCTTGTGACACTTTATTGCTGCCGCTTGTGACAAAGAAGCAACTGATCAAACAATGCATCAGTATCGAGACCAGCTCCAGCCCCATCCCCAAATAGTTCTGCCTCGTCCATGCAGTCTTCCAATAGCAAAGCTGGATGACGTTCGAAAGATATACAGCTCTTTCTTTCTACCATGGTAGACTCAACCCGAGAAGGACACGAGGCTCCTCGACTACGGGCGACCTCCTCTTGCTTACGCAGACCCGTCAGATCAGCTGAGCTTCTTCGAAGCGCTGCATTCCGTGCACTCTGAATGGAGTAGTATAGAAAAGGATCTTGTTTCCTGAGGGCCTTGAGGTCTTCTTCGCTGAGATTTCTGGTGTCGATCACTCTCTTCGGAGCTTCGTCGGTTGATGCCGCACCTTTCGTTGACACAGTCAAAGTGGTGTCGTAGTCTCCATTGATGACTGCATCATTATTGACGGTGTTTTTTGTTGAGTCGTTCATGCCGTTGATTTACTTATTGTGTCGAGATGATATTATGATGATGGCTTGTTGGTGGTGGTTGTCGTCCATGGGCTCTGTAGATAGTGGACTGGTCTCCTGCCTGCCACATGCCATCCGTCGCTGTCCGGAAGAAGTACATTACATGAGTACTTATTGTAGACAAATCAAGACAAATCACCATGTCCAATGTGTTACTGGTTTAAGCCTCTTTTGCATCTTTGAATACCTCATTGTACGTCGGAATTCGTAGAGAGAGATACAATCGCACAGTGGAGAATGCAGATGACAAGCAACTCACAACCGCTCACAACTCACAACTCACACTCCAATCATCATCGAACAGAAACGAATCCTCTTGGATTGCCTCGCTCTTGCCCAAAAAATAAACCATGGTGCCAACTGCGGCTGCTATCACATTGACTACTCATGCCGTTGGAAATGCAATCCTCCTGTATCACATTTTCTCTCCCTTGTTAGAGCATGACGCCATCGACATGGTGAGTTTGGATCACTACGCTGCGTCAATCTCTCTCTTGCAAACAAAACCTCATCTGATATATTATTATCCTTCGTTACATTCTTTCCATAACAGACACACTTGGACCCCAGTGTCATCATCGACACTGCAATTCCACTAAAAAATCTTGGTCATTTCGTAGCTCTATCCTGCATACTGTCGATTGCCATCATATGGGGATGTCAACGGGCGACATTAAAATTGAGCCTCGTGAACAATATGATATTAACTGGAATAGCGACAGTATTTGCACAGTGTTCTTTCATCCTATGTGGGATAAATCCTATGAAACTACCAATCCATACATTCATATCGGCTCTGTATGTGACTACGATTACAGTATTGCCGATAACTCTATCGGCGCCAAGTGGGGAAGTTATTGCATCATCGCAGCATGGCAAGTCTAGATTGAATTATGATGCAGTGGTTGCATATCTTTTTGGTCCAATATCAAACAATAGCAATCCATCTACAAAGAATAAGCAGCAACTCTATCAACGCAAAGTGCAAAGAATGCATCAATATTCCACACTTGGAACTTTAATTGGCATGTGTGCCTGTGCCATCTTTCGGGTACTAGATCATGGGATGCAGATACAGCGATATCCAATGCCAATTATTATAGGTGCTACTGTAGGGAGGGTTGGTGGGGTGTTGATGACAGTGTTGGTGACTGTGACTGTGGAATGATAACAACTAGAAGTAGACTGTTAAGTTAGACAGTCTAACCTAACCTAGCTGTGGATGCTGTCTTTGACTCAGCTGGGGATTCTTATGTGACTATTATGCCGTTTTCCTGCTGTAATATGGCAGGAGTTGTGGGTTGAATTGATATGTGGAAGTATAGAGAGCAGCCCTGCCCTGAGAATATAAAAAAGAAGAGAGATAGTGCGGTGTCTCAAGTCAACGCATCTTCTGACGTTATCATTAGGTGGACACACCTAAGCAGGACAGAAGACGGTAATTCTGTTACAGTCTAGAGCTATTTTACTTATTACTATTCACAAGAGAATCTAAATTGTTTCCATATTCTGTAACAATTGCAGCCTTTACGAAATGAGGCCTTATGCTTAGATGGAGTCATGGTGAAGCTTGCCAAGCTTCCGTGCTCTGATTGCAGCCCTCCTCGACTCAACAAATGAAGCATTTGCGATGTTATCCCATCCGGAAGTCGCGGAATTCATCTCTTGTTCTTGAAGGACTGCTCGGACGCATCGACGTCTACAGGTCTTAACCTCGAGAACAGTCAAGGGAGTGAGGAGATGCTCGATGCCAATAAGGCAGTCATCAGATGGACCGGCGACCCGTCACAAACTACAAGCTTTGTTGGCGAGATGGGAGGCTACTACAACATATTATTTCTATGCATTATGCTCTATGCTGGTCGTGAAGTAGATCAGCAAGATGCCAACAAATAGGACCACCCGCCGCTGATGATGTAATGATGTGTAAGGTTACTGCATTATCATTATCTGAATCTAGAGTTCATCATGCAGTCGACACGGAGTTATCCACGTACACAGATAGATTCAGATTCATCCGAACGGCCTTGCAAGAGGCGGTGCATCACAAAGAATAAAACTATAACGTTTTCATCTAAAGTTAAAGTGTGCAGCTTTGCCAACGGTCATGATATGCAGGGGTACTCCTCTTGGCTCACATCTGACAAGCTCTCCTCAATAAGGAAGCGAGCCAAAAAGCTACCCATGATTCATTACATCAAGACTCGCCCCGGACAACCCAAGGCACCTTCCAATCGCAGCGGCATTGTCTACAACTGCCATCCTGCCCATTATGAGATCATTGGCGAGTCGTTACGAGGCATGGAACATTACACTGATATCTCCAAGGCTCGTAGACGAGAGCAGTTACGATCTAATTCCATCAGGTTAGTAGAAGAGCACCAGAATCTAGACGAGACTACAAGATGCAAGCTGGCATGCATGTACAGAGAAAGTGTAAAAGAAGCGATTATGTACGCAAGGAAGATTGCAGGAGAGGATGCCAATGTAGCAGTGGCTATATTGACCGAAGACTTGAAGCAAGGCGTTGATGATGTATCTTCATCTTCATCTCTATCTCCATCTGCACCATCATCATTTATAACTACTGCGGCACCAATTGCCCTGAACTACCAAGGATTATACTGTCTTGTTCAGCTTTTGCAATGCATCCAAAAGTAGACATTGTTGTACTGTAAAATAATTAAACTAGTATACTAAATAAGATAGCTGCTATTTCGTAGATTCATATGAAACTAACATAACAGAAGCACACGTTGCATCGAATAAGAGTGGTCTAGCTAGGACCAAGTCAGTGTGGCTGTAGCGATGATTCTGACTAATAGATGATACGAATAAATAACTGCTCTGAATCCTTCCACACAAGTATCAACGAAATCTTGGACAGATATTGCATTGTTACAATATCCTTCATCGCATTTCCAGACCTTGGAGCCTTTTAGCTTGCATTTATCATCATCCTTATATCACTCTTTTGCTTGCTTCACAACATTCAACCAAGCCAAGTTATCAAGAAGTTAGAACAAGTTCGTCCCCACTGAAATGAGGGGTTAATAGAGGTTAAACAACCACAAAAGGCTACTCTCACTCTCATCTCACCTCACTCTCACCTCTCACCTCACTCTACTCTCATAGCTCATAGCAGGCTCATAGCAAGGGCAACCAACCATGAACAACGTGCTGCTATCCAATTGCTTTCGCAGCAGAACAAGTAGTCATCATTGGCTGCTCATCGCAACATCAAGGAGAAGCAGGAACTCATCTGTGGTAACGTCTGTAAAGGCACGCAACAACTGTCACCATCAGTATAATGCGCAGATATCCAACACGGACAAAATACACATCATCATCTCAAAATAATAATGCCATTAAACCATCGCCTCAGCAATCTCATCGCAGCAGCAATAAATCCAAATACTTCGTCATGTCACTCACATCATTCTTCGCAATAAATGCCTTTGGAACATATACACACTTCCATGACAATCTCTTCCAGTACTATCCTCTACCGTTCGCGATAGATGTTGGAGTCGGACCAAGCATGTTGCCCACATTGACACCTGATAGAGGTGAATTGTACCTACGTGATGTTTGGAGCCATCGGAGTATTTTTAGCAACGATAATAGAGAGTATGAAAGAGGAGATGTGGTGACAATGTACAATCCATATTCACAAAGTATTGTGACAAAACGTATTGTGGGCGTGGAGGGAGATACGATTCAATTGTTTGGAGAGTATGCATCAGAGTTTTACAAGAGGGACAAAGATGATGGGGGTTGTACCTGTGGATGGAGATTTAATCCACCATTTTGTCAAACCATGCAGCAAGAGTACTTGGAAGAAGATATTACCTACAACAATGGTACTACTAAGAATAGAGTTGATAACTATGATGCAACAATGAAAGTACCACCAAATCATGTTTGGGTAGAAGGAGACAATCCATTAGAATCTACCGATTCTCGTCATTATGGTCCATTGCCAATATCAGCTTTGCGTGGTAGGATTGTGTTGCGACTGTGGCCAATGATGAGCAGTGGAGGGTTTTATAGAATGACTGGAGAGCGACCTAGTCCATTTTCAAAGTGAGCAAAGCAAAATATAATGAAACTTGTTATAGACCTTATGTAATATTACAGTGCTCAGTAACAGTACTACAACGACGCAAGCACTTCATCCTAACAAAATTGCCATGTACAAAATTTCATACAATCGTGAGATTCCTTTCTCATACCTTCATTTTAGCTCCATTAGCTCCCTCACCATCAAGTTCTTCATCAACCTTGCCAAAGACCTTCCATCCATTCAACCAACCACCAATACCTCTACCTTCCTCATTATCTTCTTCCTCATAATCTTCTTCATGATATGAGCCCCATCGACGGCGACTATCGGAACGAGCGTTCTCCTCTGCCATCTTCTGCCGCAATCTATCTCCACTACTCCAACGACGTTGCGCTTTCACATGTGCTTGAAGAGTGCCCTCTCGGGGATTGTTGTTATCATTGCGTTCTGCATCGGATGTAGCGGTAGGGAGAGTTCCTGTTGACGGACTCCTCGCTGTCAACGTCTCTTCTTCAAAGGTAGCACTTTCACTCAGTTCACTACCAGATCGTACCATCTTTGTAAAGGGAAGCTTAATGGACGAACCGAGAGTGAGGAGGGATGCACCAAAATCTGATCTAGCTTGGCGTCGAGAGGGTTGAGGCTGTGATGTCTTGAATTCCGAAGAATCAAGGCTTCTTGTGAAAATTGTTAAATTTTCAGTACAATCAGTATGAACACTCTCACTTCTCTCCTGTCGTTGCAGCAACCGTGCATTCTCCATGTGTAGCTCCTCATTTTCTTCTTCCAACTTCTTCAACCTGTCCAAGATGGAACGATCACTTTCATCAGCATCACCCCAATCAAGAGTACTACTCTGCTTCATCATTGCGGGCCGCGTCACAGACGAGGCCATGGCCTCTCTTCGCAACTCAACCTCCCTCTCTCGACATTGCCTCAGTTGCTCGGTCAATTCTTCATTCGACTTCTCTGCAGCCCTCCGAGCAGTATTCTCGCGAGATAGGGAAGATAATAGTTTCGCGTTGTAATCTCGAAATTGTGGAGTTGTGCTGTGATGGTGTCAATGGTAGCTTGTTGATTGGCTATCTCCATCTTGAGCTCAATTAGCTCTTCAATCCCAGCCCTTTTGGTTGTATTTGAGTGTACAGATCCTATCGATGATTTGGATTCTAAATCAGAGTCCAAGGTTGCAGAGGCTACCTCCTCGCCTTCTGTGGCCATGTGATCACCTTTATGGCCGTAGGAATTTGAAAGTAATGATCTGCTCGAGTTGCATCGTTTCTCTGTGATGTCTGTAATAACAAAGAAGTACGCAAAAACGGTCCCCAAATGTAAATGTGAGCGGCAGTCAACAATTGTGATGAAGGATCGTAAGTAGTCAAGCCGATCTTCTCACCTGAACTGGATAATCCACTTATTCTCCGTTCATATCTTCTCCTCATAGAAGCTCGTCGACATGATATCTGTTGCCCCTTCTGCTTCTCTTCGTGTTCAGTGCCATTGTCACTACTGATAACCCCCCCTCCTCCTGACCGATAAGAAGATGGTTCTATCTCACTAATATTACTCTGATCATCCTCCTTCTGTTGGTGCTGGAGCTGGACATCTTCTCTACCAATATCCACCCTCAAAGCATTCAAGCGATCAAAAAACTCATGCCTCGTCCTCTCCCCCTCCCTCTTTATACTCCGTTTCGTCTCTTGCCGCTGCATCTCCAACTTGAACTTTTTATCTTGATCGGCTTGAATTTCAGTCAATAGAGCCATCTTTTCGTCTCTAGATAATGGACGAGTGTGAGATTCTTGCTTGCATTCGAGAGAGGAATTCAGATTTGAGCATGGTAGCTTTCTCTTCGCTGAACGTCATCGAGGGTGACTTCAGAGATTAGGGAGCTTATGGAGCATCCGGAGGAGTCATCGCCTTCATTGGGAAGGGATGAAGTGTTGCGGATATCATTATGATTCTTTAGTGGAATAATTGACGGAATGGAAGGCCTTATGATCTCCTCTTCTTCTTCTACTATATTGTTGGCAGGCCGGTTGTTTGCACCAGGATGCTGCTTGTATTCGTTGTCCATCATGGCTTGTTGTCCGGAGGCATCAAAGTATGTACAATGATAAATATTGTTGCCGGACAGATGCATGCAGTGAGACTGTGTCGTTTTGTTACTTACGTCGGTGTTCTGCGGCGCTGGGAGTGAGTAGTAGATCTAGAGAGAGAAGCTATCATTGAAGTGTGGTAAACGGAAGATCAACGCCTCTAGAGAGAGAAAACGTCACTTTTTTTTTGAGCCTCAGAATGACTTTTGCACACCTTTGAATACCACATTGTACGTCGGAATTTGTAGAAGGGCAGCAGATAGCGTCGCATCCTTCATTCAGCAAATGACTCTTGATTGTTTTAGAACCGTAGACGGATGGTTAGTAGAGCCAAGCAGGGAAGGGGTAACTGGAATAGAGCCTACTTTCTACAGGGGCATGTTGTGCTACAGGCACCGCAGCAAAACATTGGTGTAAATTATATTAGAATCGCGCAATTGATATATCATTTCTCATGTTTAGATAGAGCTCTTCGACACTTTTGATTTTAGAGTAGTCGATATAGCCATTTCTGGTTAACCCTACCTTATGTATCTCGCATGAACTGCTTGGCGGCTCCTTTGATCTGTGGCGCTTTCAAGGCTCTACTCTAAGTAGAGCTCTCTCTCTCTATAGCAGAGGTGTAGAGTATTGATGTTGCTGTTTACTTCGAAGTTTGTTGGTCGAAGCTTACATGAACATACGTAAAATGTAGTGAAGTCGCAATCCACGAGCATTAAATCTCGAGGAGGAAGTTTACCCCATCCCTGTAACTTAACACGTCGAAATGAATACTTAGGATTAGGAGAATGTAGATATAATCATGTATTCCTAACTATCGGAAAAAACTTAGACTTTATTCTAATCCAACAGTATCGTAGAGAGACGTTCGTGACACAGACTGATGCTTCCTACTTGTCCTTGT
This sequence comes from Skeletonema costatum, assembly GCA_018806925.1. Lineage (NCBI taxonomy): Eukaryota > Bacillariophyta > Thalassiosirophyceae > Thalassiosirales > Thalassiosiraceae > Skeletonema > Skeletonema costatum. The sequence goes on along the minus strand of JAHBBA010000007.1, from coordinate 42,051 downwards.
GACACTTTACTGCTGCCGCTTGCTACGAAGAAGCAACTGATCAAACAATGCATCAGTATCGAGACCAGCTCCAGCCCCATCCCCAAATAGTTCTGCCTCGTCCATGCAGTCTTCCAATAGCAAATCTGGATGACGTTCGAAAGATATACAGCTCTTTCTTTCTACCATGGTAGACTCAACCCGAGAAGGACATGAGGCTCTTCGACTTCGACTACGGGCGACCTCCTCTTGATTATGCAGAGCTGTCAGATCATCTGAGAAGTTTCTTCGAAGCGCTGCATTCCGTGCACTCTGAATGGAGTAGTATAGAAAAGGATCTTGTTTCCTGAGGGCGTTGAGGTCTTCTTCGCTGAGATTTCTGGTGTCGATCACTCTCTTCGGAGCTTCGTCGGTTGATGCCGCACCTTTCGTTGGGACGGTCAAAGTGGTGATGAAGTCTCCATTGATGACTGCATCATTATTGACAGTGTTTTTTGTTGAGTTGTTCTTCATGCTGTTGCTTTCCTTATTGTGTCGAGATGATATTGGCTTGTCGGGAGTGGACAAGAGTACGTGTCCGGATTGGTTGGTTCTTCGTGAGATTTATGTGCATGCTCATGCATGCACGTGCAGTTGTTCCTGGTAAAAGAAAGATGCATCTCGAGAGAAGCTATTGAAGTGTGGTAATAGGACGTCTAAGTAGTTAGTAGAGGTTGTTTGCATGTTTGCAAAATATACGTGTTTTCAGCGCGCTTTATTTTGTAGTTGAAGTTGTTGCGGGACAGCGTCTCCTAGCAGATAGTAGTTGTATCGTATCGTTTAGTTGTGAAGTAGTGAATAGGTTATCCTGTCAAATAAGGTTATTAGCTTTTTTTTGCAAAGTATCACAAACAAGAACACATCATATTGTAGTTGTTTGAATTTTGCATAGTGACATTTGAAGTATGAAACCCAAACGTGTTGGAAAACAATGTCGTATCTTTTTACTTTCATGCTCCTTCGTTTTTATAGGAGGATAATGTGCACCATGTTTTACCTTGACCTGTCTCAACGATTTACTCTAAATGATAGCTAATTTACTTGTTTTGGAAATAAACATAACCTCCACATTTATCAAGTTTGTCGAAATCAAATCAACATCAGACAGACATCATAGAAGATATGCATCCTATCGTTCGGGCGTGGCGCGCAAATTAATCGATAATCGATTATGCCATAATCGATTATCGATTATTGCGGGTTCGTACTATTCCTACGTAGACCTACACAAACTCACGATTTCGGCAGAATCACCCTTTCACCATGGCTTCCGCTGCAATAAGACCATAATAATGTGGCCAAATCAACAATATCAAACATAAAAGTAACATTGTCTCTCTACAGTTATATTGTGCTAACGTTTGCGTGGTCTCATATTGTTATATATTATTGTCACTTGCCAATATAAACAGAATAGATATGGTATTTTTGCTATTATTCTGATCAACATAATATGTGTTGGGCATATGGCGGCCATGGTAGCGGCTCTGCAACTGCAATCGCTGCTTCTTGTCCCCAATTGTAACCGATAGAAGGGTACGGATGTGTTGGATGAGTATGGAAGACCATTCCTTGCCCCGTAGTTGCTGAATAGCCTTCCGAGCGTTGAATGATGTGCACCATAGAGTCAAGTGGTAGTATCACTGATATTCCCTTATTTGCGGTTACACCAGCAGAACAAAGTGAACATCCTCTAGTCCGATCATATTGAAAGCAGTTTTGCATATTGAAATGATGTGAATGATGCTCAGTTCTTTAGAACATACAATGCCGCTGGATTTTGCCCATTCAGTGGTGTTCGACTCACGCCAGAAGAACGAGCTGATGGTACGATTATTGTCATGTGGAGCTACTATCAATCAGCCGATGCATCTTCATTCCTACGGCACTGGCGGATGCCGTTGCTTTGTGTAGGATGTTGTCTTTATATTTCAATTGCTACCATGATGATGGCTTGTATCTGTGCCGAGTTTGTTTTGTGTACGACATGATTGGATATTGTGACCTCCATTATCAAAGAACCCCAAACAAAGCCACCACACTACACCATTAACAATAGGAAGCTGCTGCTACGAGGATGATTAATATTTGTATGCTTTCTATTCCAGCAATTGTATTGTTCCTTGCAACTTGTATGTGTTCCTTCCTACTTGTGCTCGATCGATCGATCGTCGGCGGTTGAGTAGCGCCGACGTGGACATTAAGGTCGTTTATCTTCACCACTGATGAGCTGGAAGATCGACATTAGCCAATACCATTGATTTATGCGGAGTAGAGTTGGTAATGGCGGCGCATGCCTCTTTTGTTGTAGTGCATTGACTAGCCGTCGGACATTCTGTTCAACCGATAATCGCCATCATGTTCGGAGTGCGTAGATAGTCAAAACAACAGTTCCTCCGGCCGTGAACACCACCCCAATCATAACCCGTGTCATTAGTGATGGTTTGGTGACGATAGGCGGCAAAAGAATATCATCTACGATGTTTTATCATTAGCGTTGAGTCTCCATGGTATTGCTTGAGTTTTGTTAGTGGATGTGGATGGTGGTGGGTGGCGCAAATTTGTGTATGAAGTTCCTTTGTAGACATACCAGGTACTCACACCCCAGCAATAATCGATTATCGATTATTTTCATATAGTATGTTTGGTATGTATTGATGGTGTTATGCTAGCATTTAACCAATGTTTTGGGAGTCTATATCGACGTAGAATTTGATGCTGATCACGAATATGCACTCTAAATAGTCTATACGAGGCTTTTTTAGAAAAGATATAACTATTTAAAAGTAAAAATTAATCGATAATCGATTAATTTGGGGGCGCGCCATGTCCGAACGATATTTACATTCATCATCCATCATCCATCATCTTCTTGCACTAGCATGGTTGCATGAGATAAAACATATGCACTACGGCTTGATGGAAACTAAGCAGCACATTATCTGTAACTTTCGTTTTTTGTTTGGCTTATCAATATGTACTACAAGCAACCAAGAAGAAACATCAGATATGCGTGTTTTGCATTATTGATCGTCATGATGCAACGGGGAAGCTCTGCGTATATAATTACTCCAATCACGAAGATAATTGATTATAATCATCGTCACTCATTTCATGGGAAGCACCTTGTTGGTTTTCCGTCAATGCAGAGAAGCTATAGATCGGGTAGATTTTGGGCTCAAAGTGATGGTAATGATGCCTCTGTCAATGTTGACGAACCCGATGAAGATCGACGCGACAATAATTACAAGTGGTCAGCACAAACATTTGCAATCGCTTTACCAGCACTCGCAGGTATGATGACCGATCCTATTCTTTCCATGGTCGACACATTATTCGTTGGACAGCTTGGTGTTACTTCTACCATGATGTCCACAACAAAAGCTGCTGCCACTGCTACTTCTCCGTCCAGTACCAGTAGCATTCCACTAGCTGCACTGGGAGCATGCACATCAATCTTTCATCTCGCATTCCACTGCGTCAAAGGTACTACCGCTACGACGGCTTCATTAGTTGCAGGCGCTGTGGTTCGAGATGAACAAAAGCAACAAGCAGATGAAAAGGGAATAACGCAGAAAGAAACAACTCTCATTGCTCAAACGTCAATGCAGCAAGCATTCATAACAGGGACAGTGATCTCGTTATTCTTACTTGCTTTTGGCACAAAGTGCCTCAATGCAATGGGAGTCTCCACATCATCAACACTATTGTTCTCATCAGCTTTCACATACCTCAACTATCGCGCCGTGGCTGCTCCAGCAGTAGTTCTTCTCACTGCATCAGAGGGGATCTTCAGGGGATTTGGTGATGTGATTACTCCATGGAAGGTTAGCTTAGTCGTTGCTGGATTAAATTTGGTTCTAGACCCATTTTGTATGTTTCGTAAGCAGACCGGGATGGGGATGATGGGGTTGGGAATGGGAATCAAAGGCGCAGCTGTGGCAACGTCTTTTAGTCAACTGTGTGGTGCTTTATTGTATGGAAGTCTATTGCTTCGTAAAGGGGTGCTAAGAAGTAACGACAAAGGGGGCAGCATTCCAAACATTGCTTGGAAGAAGCTAAAACAAATCGTGTCTAGAAAGAGTGATGACTCAGCTGAGCTCAAACAAAAGAAAAGAGCAATAGCATTAACAATTCTCCGCGCTAATGCTGCGATGATTTTGAAACAAGGATCTCTTCTCTTAGGTTGGGCCTATGCAACATCTCGTGCGACTAGGATGGGGCACTCCATCGTTGCAGCTCATCAAATGGGGCTTTCTATTTGGATGCTATTCTCCTACGCTTTGGATGGCATAAGCGTCGCAGCTCAAGTATTAATGGCAAGAGAATATGAAGAGCTGCGAATAGTTGAGAACAATTCCGATGAGAAGTTCGCCGGGCAGAAGAAAAAAGTGCGGTCTCTTTCCGTTTACATGATGACTGCATCACTTATTCAAGGCTTAATAGTGTCGGCAGCTGTCTTGCTACTGTACAAACTCCAGCCATCTTTCATCCTTACAAATGATCCAGCAGTAAGAACGAATCTCCTACAACTGTTTCCTCATTTAAGTGCTCAGATGACTTTGGTCAGTGCAACACTTGTTGCAGAGGCACTCACTGTCGGAGGAGGTAGATTCAAGTGGCTCGCCTTTGGAACTACGGTGAGCTCTCTCGTTGCTATGACGCGACTTCGATTGTCTACAGCTTGATTGGAATATGGAGCGGGGGCATCGTCTCCCTGTTTCTTGGCAGACTCATCACTGCATTACTGGCTGTTCTTGACATGAATGGCTTCATTCCCCGGAGAAAACGCTTTAGTAGCCGAGGAAGAAGCCGAATAAAGAAGATCTCTTCCATAATGAACACGATTATTCAATAACTATTCAGCTACTTAGCATAATAACTAATATCATATGTCAGACAATCAAAGCAATCAATCAAACAAGTCTCTTGTCAATTAGAAGGCGCCGCCCGTCGAGTTAGTTACTACAGCAGTCTCACTGACTGCAAAAACAACAGTTATCTATGGCCAAACCCATGTCACCTTCCCAGTTCATCCCATATTTCGAACAGCCGGGCTGATCATTCGCTTCATACCATTCGCAACCGTCTCCCCACACATCTGTCCACCCTGGAGTGCCTTCGCACAATGAAGGGGTAACAACGTCGGTGGAGAAGCAATAGCAACAATTCTCATTGGCTGATCCTAGCTCGCCTACATGAGAATCACCGTATAATGGACATCCAGGAGAGTCGTTCATCTCGTACCAATCACATCCATCTCCATCAATATCTGTCCACCCTGGGGTGCTACCGGTGCACGATGACGAAGTGGTTGAATGGCGTGGGAGAGTAAGTAGGCCAATTTGGCCTACGTGGTGGTGGCGTGGGATCGCCCTGGGTGCCCCAGTCAGTAGGCCACACTGTATTGATCGGAGTCGTAGACGGAGAGTTGGTACCTTGAACAGCTTCCAAGTTCCTCCTCCCTTTCTTTGGCTCCGGTTTGCCGCCTGCTTTGAGTGCTACCACAGTAGTAGCGGAGAATAATGCTGAATAAAAGATCTTCATTTTGTAGTGAAATGTAGTGGCTGTGTTTGCTCGAACTTTTCTTCAAATTATGAGCATAAAGAGCAAGGCAATTGATAGTGGTTTAGTCCTCATCTTGATTTGGTTCTTGGTCCTGTCGTGCTTGGCTGGTCTTTGGTCTTACTCTTTCAAGCTACAAGGTGCACGATACCATAGCTGGAAGATGGGGACATATCTCAAGCCTCATTAACTGAGCGAGAGCTGCGCCGCAATATTAGCTCGTACAATATGTTGACATACTGTTGACATGGCACCTCTAAGACTCACCCAGTTTCCCTCGTACGACCCAGCCAGCCGTGTGGACGATCTTGGCTACAAATATGTGGTTTTGACCAGATAGATGGGCATACCTGTTAAGGAAAAGGAGCGACAAAGATGTGGCAAAACAGAGAGCATGCATGCATACTACAATAACTTAATGTTCAACTACTTCAAATTTTACGTTCCATCAGATTGAAACTGAATGATCAAGGTCGACTCCAAGATGATAAAGTACTCTTTACATGTATCCACGTCCCCTACCTCGTCCTCTCTGCATTGATGGAAAGATTTGCTGAATTCTACCACCCCCACCCAGTGACTTACTGACGCTCATGTCTACCCCACCTTCTTCCAATACAGATCTACTACTTGCACCCCTTCTATCCCCACCTCTCCCCGCACCTCCACTTCCACGTCCAGGACCTCCTCCTCTTCCACCACCACCACCTCTTCCTCCTCCTCTCTTACTTCCAGACAGATTGCTCGATTCAAATCCTTCCTCTGCAATCCTACCAAGCATGTGCGTTAGGAATGCCGAGGGATTCCTCATCTCTTCCTCCTCCTTCTCGCCCAATTCCTCTTTCCGCTCCTTCCTCACCTTCTTTTCTTCCGCATACTCCTTCAATGCATGCTCTACAACCTGTGCCGAATGGCGTTTGCACAATGCAATCACACCTTCGTCCAATTCACCCTCCATAATATCTCCATTCTTCATGTGATCAGAGAGGATCTGATCGACCGTCTGTGAAATGTAAGCAGATTGAGATTCACGAAAGTGGGATATCTTGGATTTTTTGGCAGCCTTGCCCCCACCGGTGGTTCTTTCAACATTCAATCTTCTACCATCCAGATGGGTTAAATGAAGCTTGAGACACTCGTACTGGGTTTCAGGAGTGGATAGCTCCACGAATGCCATCCCTCGACTTTTCTTCGTCTTGGCATCAGTCAAAAGACGTATCTTGGTTGTTTCTTTGGTGATAACTTCCTTACCCAAGTTGGTTTGAAAATGCTCAAATAACATATCCGCGGTAGTACTAAAGCTAAGTTGACCAACGAATACAATGTATGGAATCTTCTTGCCCCCTTCTTCATCGGCACTACTTGCTGGAGCTACCGTCTCGTACCACTTTAATAGATCTTCTGCTGGACAACCACTCTCCTCAGTTGCAATCGCTTCTGCCTTACGTTTCGCAGATCGACGTTCCTTTGCATTAATTTCTGTATTCGCTTCAAGTTGTGCTAATTCATCACGAAGCTTATTCGCCGCATCGGCTTTTACTTGATCTTCTTGAGATAGCTTTGGTGCTCCTCCTCCTTTTTTGCCTCCCTTCTTCTTAACTCCAGTCTTCTTCTTGTGTGCTTGATACCAGTCCAATAATTCTTCTGCCGATATGCCATCACATTCTTCGGTAGCTATAGCCTCTGCCTTGCGTTTGGCGGATCGTCTATCTTTTGAATTGAGATCATCAGGATTTGCTTCTAGTGTGGCTAGCGCACTTTCCAGTTTTTCTGCCGCTACTAGTTTTGTTTGGATTGTCTCATCACTTTCTTGAGGGGTTTGTGACGAGGATGATGTTGTTGGTTGTTCTTCTGTGGTGGCAGTAGCTGATGCTTCTTCGGTGGATGCTGGCTGTTCTGGCGGTGTGTAGGTTTCGCCTCGGGAAGCTGCTCTTGCCTGCATCCGGCGGAGTTGTGCGGCACTTTTCTTTGCTACCATGATGATGCTTATATTTTGATAGAGTCGTTGGGGTGGTAAGGCTTTGAATTGTAAATAGTATTGCATGTAGTTGTGAAGCGCTGCTAAAACAGCATCTTCATCATCTTCATCTTAAAAAAGAGGGGAAGAGAGGAAAAATACGGGCGAAGGAAAGACTGGGAAATATTTGTCACGCGTTGTTGATATTTACATTTTGAGAAAGAGCCTGCCTTTTCTACATACGTTGGAATTAATAGTTATTTTCTACCCCTACCCTTCCTCCGTCCGTCCCACAAACTCAAATCGACGAGATGAATGACGGTGATACAATACACTACACAACATTGCTTTGCTTTACAGTTGATTCAATCATTTAGTTACACATAACTTCATCGATGAGAGACGACGTGACGGCGGCGACATCCTTTCATGACGAAGGCATACGAAGAAGAAGAGTTGCAGGAGGAAAGGATCAACAACAAGATCCAACATCTGGCACGCCAAGGAAAACCGCAACGAATAACACAAGCAACAGCGGTAGCGGTTTCTCGACGGCAGCAAAACACGCTGAAACTGTAAAGAAAGACGATGGTGAACCGAAAAGTAAGCATCGTGGTATTTGTGCACAGAGCTGCGGATCTGGTACTGTGGGTGGGTCAGTCGTCCTAATATTTGGTCTCTGCGTTGCATATTATGTGATCTTTCAACCGAACAATAATAACGCCAACCCATTATCGGTGTTGACAACGAATTTTAGCAGCATCTTTCCACTGAAAAAGGCCACCGATATACCTCTTGGCGATGGTCCAGTGCCACGACCAAAGGATTGGCATCTATGGGGATGTTTCAACTTTAAAGAAAACTTCAATTGCAGTGGGTATCTGAAGGATAGGACAAAGCCACTCCCTACCATGGAGTATTGGGAAACCATGCTAGAAGCATACAATCAAGTGGTTGATCCTACCTACAGATTTGATGATGTTGTCCCTCCAACTCAAGGGTACCGACTTAATGAGGATGGACCTCCACCGTATTACGCCAAATTATCGCCAGGCAAGGGACGTGGTCTTTTCGCATCACGAGATATCCAAGAGGGGGAGATAGTACACAATGGAACCAAGTCAGATGTCGTATTTCCCAATGAAACATCGTGGAAGCGTTTCATGTTTGCCATGCCAAGAAAAATGGCATGCGATAATGCTGAGTGGTCGTTTACACAGCAATTTGAAAAAGATGGACGAATGAGGATCGTGTCTTCACTCAACATTGCGACATTGATGAATGAAGGAAATCACCGCAATGAGGTGAATGTCGAACCTAAGGATGGCAAGGGAGAAACCAGCGAATACTCTACGTTGTTTCGAGCCATTAAAGATATCAAGAAGGATGAAGAAATACTTATGGACTATGCGAACTATGACACTAACTATGAAGCAGCAGGCCTTGCGGAGCTGGTCTTGTCCGAAATATCATGTACAAGTTTTGAAACTTGTTCCCTATATCAATTTTGGCGTTTATGTAAAAAAGTATGCCGTCTCACGTGGGAAGCAAATCCTGTCTTGGTGCCGATGATACTCATTTGTTATTGTGTGATGATGGGTATAGTAATTTGGGTAGTTCCATGACCAACACACATCGCAGCCTGTAGGCAGGTGGATAATAGTGTAATTCTGCTGTTGGAATTGGATAGAATACCCAATTCCTAATAGACTAGGGAATGATGGCACATCAAGCGGAAGGTCTAATGGGGGTTCCAGTCTCCCTCCATGCACTTAGTCACCGGGGACAAGTAGACCTCCTGCAAGAGATTGCACGTACTTCAGCGATCTCTACGGTGATGCCACATTATGTATTTATATATATGAGTTACTCTGGGGGATAGAGTAACAGCTACCAGGGAAGATATGTACAGGTCCAAGTTCGGTGATCTCTCCAGCGGTGTATGTTTGCAATTAAGATGACCAAGTTCTTCGTCAGAGGAACTCTCTGAAGGACCACGCAAGTGATCAAGTTAATGTCACCCGAGTGGTTTTCTGCGTTGTCTAGAGGCAAACAGCTGGATGAAGGACACCCTAACAAATGGAGAAGTATCTGTAGTCTCTGCCAATTACCAAAGAAATGAACATTCAGACTCATGGGAGTTAATTTCTTCAGCCCAGGTTCGGATAGATATTAGATGGTTCGAATGCTGAGGCTAAAAACTACATCACACTGTAGACTGTAATGCAGTGTGATGGGTGTCGCTGTTTCCTACGCTCTTGGAGGCTGTGTAAAGTGCAAACCATATTTCAAGAAGAATGCATAACTTGTGACTTAACATCTTAACATACAATATGAATCACGAATCAAAAGCTTTCGGAAGACATTCAACTCCCCAATCCCAACGTGGAACCTACTTGTCGAAAGATCATACCCCAACCCATCGCAGCATGGTGTACGTATGTCTTGACTGCCTCCATCTTCGACTGTTCTACCTGGTGCCCAATTCCAGCAGCATTGAAGTCAGTATCATAATCGGCATAGTCCATAAGAATTTCTTCATCCTTCTTGATATCTCTCATGGCATAAAACACCGCCGAGTATTCACTGGGTTTCCCATTTCCATCCTCAGGTTGAACATTCACATCTTTCACAGTATTACCCTCATTCATTAATATGGCAATGTTGAGTGAAGAAACGACCCGCATTGGTCCACCTTCTTTAAACTTTTGAGTGAACGTCCACTCGGCCTGGTCGCATGCCATTGTTCTTGGCAATGCAAACATATAGCGTTTCCAAGACAGGCCATCAGGGAATACAACGTCGGATTTGTTCCCATCGTGGACTATCTCCCCCTTTTGGATATCTCGTGATGCAAATAGTCCCCTACCTTTGCCGGGTGATAATTTGGCGTAATAAGGTTGTGCTCCATCCTCGTTGAGACGGTACCCTTGAGTTGGAGGGATTTCGGGATCAAATTTATAGGTAGGATCAACCACTTGATTATATGCTTTGAGCATGGTTTCCCAATACTCCATTGTGGGGAGAGGCTTCGTCCTATCACTCAGGTAACCGTGGCATCTAAAGTTATCTCTGAACCCATGATATCCCCACGTCTTCCAATTCTTGGGGCGTGGCACTGGTCCATCACCGAGAGCACTCCTTAAATTTGATGATGACGAATTGCCACGATGATAATTCCCAAAAAGTAACATTGGAGTCAAGAGACCAAGAAAGGCAAGTGCTGCAACTACAGCGACAGACTTGTCGCTCAGTTGTTTTGCAGTGTGCTTTCTGCCGAGATTTTTTTTGTTAGCGTGGTAGAATGATGTGGTGGCATTGGTTTGGGTAGATATTGGAAGAAGCGGGCTGCCGCCAGCTTCGTTGGCTGTGGTGATATGTCGATGAGTAATTGCCATCGTTGTTTTGGTAAGTGGTGAGTTTATGGTGGCCTTCCCGTTCCGTACTTACGAGCTAGCATTGACATTGCTGTCTGCTGCGTCTCCTCATCTTTCTTCCTGCCTATCGCTCGGGCTCGGCTCTTGTAAAGATTTCGAACATTTTTATGTAACTTTTCAGTGAAGGTGAGGGTTATTGGAGTTAACTCTTCTTCCGTTAGTCACGGTGAGACAGGTATACACCTCCTCATCCGACATCCGAGACAACAGAGCTTCTTCGATGATGCTGCGTAAAAAACCTATCCCACCCACATCTTTGACACTGGAGTTCCCATCGTATCCCATCTGCAGTATCTCTCCCCAGAGGAATGCGATACTTCTTGCTACTGCCTTCAGTCTCTTTAGTCAAGGCGAGTCTTGTGTGAACACCACGAATGATTCGACAAGAAAGAATTGTACGATGATCAATCTATCCGAACTCAGAATGAAGGAACAGTAGAATGTTTTCTCCTATGCAGAAAGCACATATCTCTTCATTCATTCAGCAGCAGTCTTGTCCATGATGTGAAGGGGTTCGCGTTCTCGATGCATAAGTTCAAGTTCAAGTGCACTGAGATGATGTTGTGTGCATAAAAAAAGTTACTAATATTGTTGAAACTGAAACTGAAACATCGAAACACTAAAACATATACATGAAGCTCCTTCATTTTCTTTTGATTACTCTAGTTGCTGGTGTGGCGGCCAAAGGTGAGTCTCATTTTGTCTTCTGCAACCCCTTTGAGAGTTTGCCGCGTGATGGCAGATTATGTTCGTCACGTTCACGCCCTTCTTCTCACCATTCACTACTTCCTCTTTCCTACGTATTAGGATCGTCCACAGGCCTTCGAGGACTTGCAAGTGCTTCAAAGAGCGGAAAGAGGAGTAGCCCTACAAAGAGTAGCAAGAGTACTTCTACAAAGAGCACCAAGAGTAGTACTTCGTCCTCGTCTTCCTCTACGGGCTGTTCTCACTCGTCTTCCTCGTCCTCGTCCTCAAGCTGTTATTCGTCGAAGTCTAACAAGTCTTCTCCTTATACCTACTCCAGTACTCGCTCCAGCACCAGGAGCAGCAAGGCCACCTCTCCGACAGGAAGAAGCAATAGGAGTGCTACGCCCAAGACGCCGAAATCCCGAATCTGAATATGATGACGACTAAATAACTGGTACTACTGTCGGGTTGATTGACTTGAACTTTGCTTGAGCGTTGGTTTGTGCTGATAATTTCTGATTGATATGATGCTCAAAATAATGATGATGTTGTGCTGATTGATAGCTGCTTAAAATAATGACGATGATTGACCATTGCCCCGCCCTCACAACATGTAGTGTTCTTCTTGCTATATCTAGCCCCTATTTCTCAACGCATAAAAGCCTCACGTTAGCTTGATAATAGACTTCCCATATTTCCCTGATTGTATCTCCTCTTCCGAAAGCTGTAGCACTGCATGAAGAAATGTGTTCTGCTGCTCTTCATCCATCCATTTTGCAAATTTAGAATTGCTTAAGTGGATCAGAGTCGAATAAGACGACAATTTGGAAATCTTGTTGAAGTTTTTTGGTTTTAGAAATGAAAGGAAGTCTTCGTTGCCCATCCGTATAAGTCTGCACTTTGTTTCGAAGCCTGCCTTGATGTGCTCGTGTATGGTGCGCAGTGCTGCTTGATCCATGCCAAGTGTTCCTCCCGCTATGTTTTCAATTTCTCTTCTCCATAACTCAAGGCAATGTCTCGATGAAGTTCTCTTGACAACAAACGTTCCACTTTGAAAAGGATATTCGCTGCTAATGGGAGTGAAGAAATGTAGTGTTGACAGCCCTCCTCCTCCTCCTCCTCGTAACTGATGCGGAGACTCTATCATCTGTTGTTTGGATCTAAACAGATGTTCCAACTTATTTCCGGCAATGATATCAATATCAAGATAGTATATCACTTCAATCTTATTGAGCCTCTTGTCCATATCAACATAATCTAATACATACGTCTTGAAGCGTTTCACCTTTAGCGACAGCGTTTCACGGTTAAACTCCAGCGGTTTCCCATCAGCTCCATTGAAATCCTCTTCTCTTGGGTGCATGACGATCACATTGTTCTCCTCATCCCAATCTTCATACCTACTAGGAGGAGCATCAGTAAGCAACACAATGTATCCAGTCCATTGCCCTCTACGGCGAAGAGAAAGGACACAGCGCTCTACAAGAGTACTATCCGCAGCCTGTTCCCCGAATGATATAAGAAAGATGGCATGTGTTTCAGCGTAGTGATTTGACACTTGAACTTGGGATGTATTGTAGATGTCAGCTTTCATGCTTATTTCATTGTTGTCGCTGCTTCTGTTCACTTCTGCAAGATGGTTTCCAACAAGTAGGAGAGATAGTACTAGTTGAGATAGTGCTGCAACTAGCATCAGCTTGATGATTGAATGCATGCTTCTTCGGGAGCGTTGACTGTCCTGTTTTGTCACAAGAAGCCACCCCAAGGTAACTACGGCCGGGAGGAAGACGTATTGATAATGAAGAAGGGGCATGATGTCGCTTTGTGCTGCTGCAGGGTGGTAGATAGTGATAGGCACCTTGCTGTATGCGTTGAGCTGGCTCTTCCTAACTAACATACACTCACTTTTATGGAGAGGGTTTCTTCTGTTTCTCGCGACAACCGTTAACGGCTCTCACTTTTCCCACGACCGCATTAAAAGTATGATGCTACCCCTGTGAAAAATGAGGAGAAAGAGTGTTAACGGAGAAAACGTTAACCACGAGAAAGACGACGTTAGAAGCTTGTGAAGTTGATGTCCTGCAGTTGAGCGCAAAAAGCAGCAGCTCTCCAACTCTCCATCAATAGCAGCAGCGGGACGGGTGGTGGAGGTGGCATATTGTAATAAATCTCTTCACCATGTCACTTGATGGGTCGCTTGATTGCCATGAAAACAACACAAAACGAAATGGTGATGATGTCTTACAGCTTAAAGCTTCTTTAGAAAATTACTTTCTACAAATGAGACAAGATGGTGATGATGTCTCAATGGAGGTTATAAAGCAACATGACAGGTCAACAAGGAGTAGAGCCGCAGCCCAGTCAACAGTTGATGTAAAATTCCATCTACGAAGAATTATATCTCACAAGCGTGTACATATTTGCTCTAGTATCGCTGGTGCTCTGCCACCTACAATTTCTTGTGTCGATGTAACGCAGGCTTGGTGGATCCATAGAAAAGCATCGCCTCTATTGTACAAACTGCAACGTTGATGAAATGAAGAAAGGCTTGCTTATTCTTGCGGCTTGAAGCCTACACATCTATCTCAAAGATGTGATCAATTCAATAAGCCATAGCGACTGGTTATGAAGCCAGTCAAGACCATCAAGCTGGCCAAAGAAGAAAGTTGTAAGGCAGCGATTTTGTATAATAATGATTAAAGTATGAGACACAATGATTCGTGTGGATATCTGTTTTCAGACTTTTCATGAGGCATCAGTCAAGGAATACCTTACAAAGTCACTTTAATGTAACTGTAAAGGAACACCAAAACAACGAACGATATGTCCATTGACCTGGACCATGGCCACGGATGTAGCACAAGAGAAAAGATTACAGGATTCTTTGAGAAACACAACATATGCAATATTTTTACAGAAGCAATCACCTAGTTTAAAAGAAGGTCTATTATCTGAGAACACATGATCGAGTCTTCAAACCAAATCCTAGAGCTTAGAGCTTACTGTTTACTTTTATAGTGTTGAGCCTATCTACCCGGGCATCACCTCCTTGTGGAACTCAACCTATGATTTATTGGACAGATCTCATCTTTTGCTCCCCATATCAGGTTGTCCGTTGCCTGATCGATTGAGCTGCTAGCTGGTCGCAACAACAAGCACTTAGGTCACTATTTTATGTCATCATCGAACGAACAACCGACCAACAAAGAGTAACTTTGATTGGCTAGATACAAGTAGTTATTACCTACTGCAATAAGACACAAATAATAACGATAGCTTCTCACGAGATTGATATTGTATGCTTGAGAGCAAGGCACAATCTCGAGAGAGCTTCTCGTTCAACTTATTTTGAAATCAACGGAGAAGTCTCAGATTCGTTCTTCTTCTGGGGATTCTTCAGCCAATAGTCCGTAGCAAGCTTGCTCCCGGAAAAGCACCCTTTCTCCATTGGGGCCAAGTAGTGAGGAATAAAACTGTGACCCCAGTTAGAAGTTTCAACGTGATCCTTGCAATGATCATAAATGATTCCATTCCCCCTTGTGTTCCTCCAAATACTTTTCAAGATGTTGGGAAAGATATGACCGAGAACTGCGACGACGTCTCCACGGTTAGAGAGGCATTCAAGATGGCTTACGTATTTGCCAGACATGTAATGAGCAGCGCCAGCAAAGATATAAACCTCAAGCTTGCTCATATTCTTCTTGATAACTTCTCTTTCCTCTACAGTATATTTCTCCTTGTCCTCAATCCTATCGTTAAAGTCAGCAATCACATTTCCACTAATGATTGTGCCTTGAGAATGCGCCACCAATACAATCTTTTTGTAACAATCCTTTTTCATCTCCTTGTCAAGTATGTTCCTAAGCAGCTTTCTCGGTCCTGTACAACCAAGCCTAAACAATCCAGTTTTACCCATGAGACACTCCAAGAGGTCAAGGATACTGTCATATACATTTGTTGGTTGTTAGAGACAAGCCATTCATACACAATGTAAAAGATGAGCACAATACACTTACGGTCCATCAGTAGGGTTATGGAGCAGTTTGCAAGGCCTGCCAAACATTTCAGTAATCTTCTTACACGCCCCTTTTGCACCATCGACGTCATTCATGATTCCATTACAAAAAATCCACAATTCTTCCGGATGTTCATTATGCACTTCCCCCCCATACACCTCCTCATATTCATAATAGTCTTCATCCTTTTCATACAACTGATTCCAGAACCAATTTCTGTCTTCTTTGGTTGCTCCCCTTTTCTCCAAAAACGACGTTTGAATGACGGTATCAAGAATTCCAAGTACCAAGAAAATCAAACGAAAGAAAGGGCGAGTGATTGCCCTTACGGTTGTAGCGACCAAGCCTTTCTTTGATTTCACCGACGCTTCCTTCGGTTTCACCATTTTCACTTGTGGCTCCGGCTGCTTTGGACCGAGAAGAGACTTGACGAGATAAAGCGGAGATCCGATGACTCCACATGCAGCGCATGCAAGAGCTCCACCAATCAGGTAGCCCCCTAACCCGACGCCATAGCCGTAGTAAAAGGCACCGAGCGAAAGGATCCATGCGCTAGTGGGCGAAATCGATCCACAGAATAACGACATGACGGGCTGTGTAGCGATTCCCGCAACGACGATCCCTGAGCCGATTGCCGTGGTGGCCACTGAGGTGGCTCTCAAGAGCTGGGTTCTAAGAGTCAGCAGCATATTTGATGGCTTGAATAATATTATCGTGTGTGGCAGCAAATTGCAATAGATGCAGTTCTTATTCAGTGATGGTGTGTAGAAGCACGCCGACGCGACTGTTATTTAGGCAGCTTGAAGTGATAGTTTCAGATGAACACTATCGCAATGCAATGCAATGCAATAATATTATGATTGAGGAGGGACTTCTTGCTAGTGCACTTCCGGCGGCATGTCAACAACGTCGACTTCCAACATCTTGAAGAGATCTTGGGTCTTGGGAAGGTCTTGGGTCTTCTTTTCAAAGCCCTTTTCCAGTGAAGCGGTGTTGGGTGTTGGCTTGGGTGTTGGGTTGAAGTTTATGCATAAAAGGTGTTGGTGAGACACATGACATTTTGACTCTTTAGTATGAGTGACTTCTCGTGTGGTTTCTTGCGTTGAATCCGAGAAAAGCACTCTCACAATTCTTGCTGCGCCACTTTTCACACCGCCGCCGTCTTGAACCCCGGCAGCCCCAACACCGACTAGTAAAGCATCACGCCATGCACCCTCTCTCTTTATGCTCTCTCATCTTGGCAGCAGCCACCGTTGGGTGGCTGGCAGCAAAATCAAAATCAGGTGCACATAATAGAGAAAGGTCGAGCCGACGAAGAAATAATGATCCTCCGCCTGCGTCTATCAATACTCGCTTGATTATTGTCATGGCATCTTCAATATCTTTCTTACTTGGAAGTCATTTGACGCTCCTATTTGATAGAAGCACAACAAGATTCAGTTGGACTCCAGACGAGGCCAATCGCATGCACATGGGAATGGGACCTCCAATGCCTCAGCGACTACGTCCCAGCCGAAACATTGACATCGATAGAATTGAGCATCCCGATGATGGACTGCTTCATGAGAAAAGACCACTAGGAAAGTTTCCTGTTGCTATTGAAGGGAAGCATATCATAGCACACGGCAAACCGCGAACTGCATCTACTCTTCTCTTCAATATGGTGGGGGTGAGCAATTTTCTTTATCTAATGCGTCATGAGCCAAAACTTGTGCCCTACATTGAGCCTAAATACATAAAGGATGGACAACCTTACGAAGAATATCTTCGTGAGGGTCCTGCAGAGACGACAAAGATCCATAAGACCCATATCGACTTGGACAAGTTCTTGAGATACGATGCGGTTATCTTTACTACCGCTACAACCAGCAAGGAAGCAGCTTCAGTCAAATCGAGCCTGGAGAAACAAGGTCACGATGTGGCGTACGTACAAGACATGGAAAGTTTGAAAGGAGGAGGGATTCCTCGTATCGCTCATGATTTTGCCTTTGGATACGATTTATCAAAGGAGGATGAAGAGAAGATGGTGGAATACTTTTCGAAATGGGAAATCTTGCGTCAGTGTTGTGGTGAACAAATGTCCAAGTATTGGAAGAATGATTTGACACCAGAGGTTTACAAGAAAATTGAGATAAAACATCACCCCTTTTGTGCGGATCACGATATCGATGATATAGAGAAGGCGATTTATGGAAACAAAGCTGTATAGTTGGCTCGATGCCTATGCTAACATGCGCCCATTCAACAAACCCTCACTGCGAGATGGAAAGTTGACTGGTACTTATTGCTCCTCGTACAATGAACGCATCAAAACCAAAGCATTGAACTTTTATGGACAGCCACAGCCCTTGGAAAACATAAGAGCCGGCATTTGGACAGAGGAAGAGCATAGTGTCTTCCTTGAAGGTCTTAAGATACACGGCAGCGACAAACCTAACACAATCGCGAAGATGCTTGGAAACACGAACTCAAATGCAGGTGCTAAACACATTGGAGGATTACATCAACACAAGTACAATCGGAATGAGACGATGATGAGTGGTGAAGTGGCACGCCTGCACTCGAAGGAGATCTTGCTATAGGAGATCTTGCCTTGGCATACGACGAGACAGGTAAATTGATATTAGTAGATAAAACATCTATGAGCGAGATACAAGTACAAGTTCAGAAGCCATCTGATGACACATGAAGAGATACGCGGACGCCCCGTCGGCCACGCAAAAAGAGGGATATGGTATGTACCTCAAAAGATCTTCCTGTTTTAGTGCGGACAGACCGTACGATACCTCCCATCATCTTTCTACACAATCTTTGCAACAAAACACGATACCTCCCATCATCTTTCTACACAATCTTTGCAACAAAACACGATACCTCCCATCAACAGCACTTCATTCTTGGAGCATGGTCGTCTCATAATTTGTAAAATCAGCCAATGTCGGCTGCGGACAAGCGAGCCCTGTATGTCAGGCAAACTTCTTCACACAACACTTCTATTATAAGCAAAGGTATGTGCAATGTCGTCTGTGTTATGCTGCGATGAGATCATGATCTCAGTATCCTCCCCTTTTTCGTTATTCTCACATCTTGTCTTCTTTACATTCCAACAGTGCCAGCAATCAAGCAACCATGAAACCCTCCGTTTCCACGAAGAGCACGAAGAGGAGAAAACGTGACCACTCACATGACGCTTGTGGTAGTTCTTGTGCCTCTGGGTGCCCAACACATCCAAAGAAGAAGAAGACGAAGGCGCGTATTGCAAAGATGAAGAGGAAGCAGAGTAGCACACTAGTTCCTCTCGAGGGTGACGCAATGATTGGAGATTTACCATCAGGGCAAGACTTATCATACAAGGAATCATGTGAGGCATTACCTGATGAGTTGGATCCGAAAATAATCGAATTTCGCCAAGAGAACATCAAGAAGATCAAGATATTCAGCCAAGGTGTTAAGGTGACGGTCGAGGATACAGAACTTCTCAACAAAGAAGTGAAAAAACTCCGAGATAAGATGCTATGCCTGGGAGAGTCTGAACTTGCTGAATATGCCTACATCATTCTATCTCAAACAATCAAGGGCAAGGAGCAGACGATTGTTTTATGCAAGTGCCCCACTCCTCCAAGGGGAGGCCGCCCGTCCCAGAGCATTGAGATGTTGTCTTATGGAGATGATATCACCAACAACGCAACGTTCAAGGTGATTGAAGTACTAGCAGCAGAAATTCCTAACCGTGGTACTAAA
Organism: Skeletonema costatum; assembly: GCA_018806925.1. NCBI lineage: Eukaryota > Bacillariophyta > Thalassiosirophyceae > Thalassiosirales > Thalassiosiraceae > Skeletonema > Skeletonema costatum. The sequence continues at coordinate 22,630 of JAHBBA010000007.1, read as the reverse complement.
TTTGGTGGACCAGCGAGTGTTGAGCACATCATTACGTTGAACTTGTGCAGAATCTGTTCAGCTGTAACTTCAGCTTTTAAGCGGCGGTCTGCGGCGGCAGCGGCAGCGTCAACCTCTGATGATTCTAGTGATGATGATGATTCAACATACGCCCCTGATTCTGATGATGATGATGATGATAGTTGTTGCCCTGACAGAATCGAGACTGAGTCCCTAGGTATCTTTCTAAAGATGATCCATGAGTCCACGCAAAAGCTCGGGGGAAAGGGATTGGTAGTCTTTGACGCAAGCGGTAAATCTTCCAAGACGAATGAAACGTTATGGGAGACGGAAGATTATGGTGACATGGAAATCATCAAAGATATCTATCACTTGTCAATGTACAAATACGGCAGGGGACACTTTGAGAAAACTTTTGCCAACGCTACTGCAAATTGCAAAATGGTGAGCGAGAACTTAAGAAGAGTATTTCCAAGTGATGGCGACAATACTCCCCACGGTCGCTTCTTCGAAAATTGTGCCGACAGGGAAGACTTTCTGATGGTGGGGAGAGGTAACTTTGATAAAAAGACATTCTACCATCAATTGGGAAAGTCGAGAGCTGCAGATCTTATGCGTAACCTCAAAGCAGAAGGAGTTGATATTGGTGAATACTTCTCTGAACTCGGCAAATTAGGATACAAAGCCCTTGTGGCAAAGCTTGAGAGCCAGGGTGTTAGCATATCCGAATATTTTGCTGATCTTGGCCGAAGAAGCTACAAGCGTCTTTTGGTGAAACTCGAGGCTGAGAAAATAAGTGTGACTGAGTACTTCAGCAAACTCTGGAGAAAGGGCCTTGACACATGCACGGCAAATGAATGTACAAATCTTGTGAGAAAGGCGGGGTGTGGATTTTGCAAGAAACATCGATATTTTGAATGTGCAGGGGACGGCTGCACGGCTCTGATGAGAAGTGAGGGGAGCATGTGCATAGAGTGTCGATATGATCAATGCTCCGAGACAGGCTGCGACAAGCGTGTGGTCAAAGATGGATCCGGGATGTGCACACTTCATCGTTACTTTGAATGTGCGGGGAGCGGCTGTAGTGTTCGTGTGGGAAGCGAGGGGAGTATGTGCCAATCATGTCGCTACAAAGAATGCTGCTCGACTAACTGTGAATGGCGTGTTATCAAAGATGGATCCGGGATGTGTTCGCTTCATCGTTACTTCGAATGTGCAGGGAGCGGCTGCACGGCTCTGATGAGAAGTGAGGGGAGCATGTGCATAGAGTGTCGATATGATCAATGCTCCGAGACAGGCTGCGACAAGCGTGTGGTCAAAGATGGATCAGGAATTTGCCCATTGCATCGATATTTTGAATGTGCAGGGAGCGGCTGTAGTGTTTGTGTGGGAAGCGAGGGGAGTATGTGCCAATCATGTCGCTACAAAGAATGCTCCGAGACAGGCTGTACCAATCTCGTGAAGAAGGCGGGGTGTGGATTTTGCAAGAAACATCGAGGAAAGGAGCAATGCTCGTCCGAGGGATGCACGAATATATCTGTGAGAGGTGGATTGTGCGCTAGGCATGGAGGAAAGGAGCAATGCTCGTCCGAGGGATGCACGAATATATCTGTGAGAGGTGGATTGTGCGATAGGCCATGGTAGGGAGCAATGCTCGTCCGAGGGATGCACGAGTATATCTGTGAGAGGTGGATTGTGCGCTAGGCATGGAGGAAAGGAACAATGCTCGTTCGAGGGATGCACGAATATATCTGTGAGACGCGGATTGTGCGGTACGCATGGAGGAAGGAAGCGATGCTCGGTTGAGGGATGCACGAAGATATCTGTGAGTGCTGGATTGTGCAGTAAACATCGAGAAAAATGCTCGTCCGAGGGATGCACGAATTTATCTGTGAAAGGTGGGTTGTGCAGTAAACATCAGAGCAGGTGTGTGAAGTAACTACTGCTCGGTGCAAGATCCAACTCTTTTATCTAGATTAGTTCTATTTAAATCCATCCACCAACAACCATCCTAACACTATTACTATTCCAGCAAAACACTTCGACTTCAAGTATGCCACCCAATAGCCAGTATCCACGCGGTGAGCCTTGAAACAAGTTTCAGCGTAGATGATTTCGCCACGCTTTGGATGGTGGTGTTGGCTTAGGCAACGCTTGCTGCCAGTAGAAGGCCGGAGATCAAACTTTTTTCCATCAGGCTTGAAACCAACAAAGTGTTGCCACTTGTTCTTCGTATTGCATGGCTTCAACTTGATTGATGATCCCCTTCTACTCTTTTGGAGGCACAAGTTTGTGTTGGCAATCCTGAACTGATGCCCCTTTCCAATGGAAGCTGCAACAAACTGAGCATCTTGGCTACTCTTATTTTTACAGTCACGGAGTTCCATCTTGTCATTTTGATTGCACTCTTCGCCTGATGAACAAGCCATGCACCAGAATTTCTCCGTGGTAATCTCTTGCCAGTAGTAACCATTCTCCCAGTAAAGCTTCAAACGAAAACCTGCTTCGTTGTTTGACCTGAATTTGGCAAGTGACGAAGAGATGACATCATTATCAACTTGCGTGGGCATGTCCGTAGGGATCTCTCCAGCTGCAGTAGGCGTGTAGGTTGGAATAGGCGTTGAAGGAGCAGCAGATGGGACGTAGCTTTGAGTTGGCAGAAGAGTGCTTTCATCCGATGCTGCAAGTAGTTGCACACTGATTTCAGGAGGATTTCCATGCTCTACAGTAGAAGAATTGCTTGGCAGAGTAGGATCGATAGTTGAGGGTGTATTAGATCCGCCACGTAAGGATGCGGTAGAGTCCTCCTTTGACACCAAGTCTTCGAGTACAAAAAGAGCAGACACAGCTGAAGCACCAACGAGGAAGCCTTTGGCTGCGATGACGACGCCCTGGCGACGACTGTTGGAGGATGAAGTTTCTTGGCACATGTTGAGATGAGATTGTAAGAGGCTTGAGGGTGGAAACACTTTTTATGCTGCTGAAGCGAGATATGAGGGCTTGGGCGAATCTAATTGGGCGATGATTATCAATAGTCAGCGCCGAGAAACATTTGAATGATCTCATACTTACTGGCTTCTTGCACATGTATTGCTGATACGTAAGAAAAATCACACTTTACTTTATACCGATTCACATGATTCGCCAATATAAATGAAGAGGACAATGGTCCTATTTTTCAATACAATAAGCGATGTACACATGTTATGTATGCTCAAACTCAATCTTGATCCTCCTCCTTCCAACCACTCTCTTCAACTGGCTTGTCATGTGCAACATCAAGCTCTGGCCAAACAGACTGTAACCTTGTCAGCGCCTCCATAGCCATGTCTCCAAACTTGTTCCCACCTATTTCAAGCACAACCAGCCTGGAGTGAGTAGAATCATCCTTCTTGTCGGCAATAGAGTCCAGTAGCCTCACAACAGAATCCTCCTCTGCATTATTCCCTCCTAAATCCAGATTTTCAATGTTGGGGTGCCCTCCTTGTAACAACGGGGCAATTGCATCGAATCCATCAGAACCAATTGTATTGCCAAATAGCCGAAGAGTATGAAGTCCCCCACTTGCTAATGCTGCCTTTGCACCTTCCGCTCCACAATTTGTGTATGATAAGTCTAAATTCTTCAACGTCGAGTTCTTCTCCGAATCCGTGCTCTCGCCGGTGTCACTCCTGGTGACGAGAGATGCAAGAATCGCTGATACACCATCACTGCCAAGCTCGTTCTTTGCTATTTTCAATTCCACCAAGTCAGGCCAAGAATGGCTCAACGACTGTGCAAATTTCTTGGCACCATCTTTTGTAATACTGTTGTCTGAAATATCCATAATTTCCACGTGTTGGTGACATCCATTCGATAGAATCCCCACCCCTTCATCTCCAATAGAACATTGTGCTGCTTGCAAATGTGAAATTATCGACCCATGATCTGTACAGGAAAGCAACTGCACCAATGAGTGGCACCCCGCAGATCCAATTGGATTCGATCCAATGGCAAGATGGATACGTTTTGATCGTTTCGTATTTTCTTGACCCAGAAGAATCTTGGCAAGCACATCCATTCCTGCAGAGTCAATATTGCACTCTGACAATATCAATTGTTCCAATGCAGGAAATGCCACCGCATCATCATCGTGATGTTCTACTACTGCCTTGCTCAGCTGCACAATACCATCATTTCCAAAATCATTCCGTGACAAATCCAACTGTGTGAGAAATGTAGAATGAACAAATGTTCTACCAATCTCATACAATCCATCTTTTCCTATTTCCTTCCATCCCAAATCTAAATGTTGTAATAATGCCCCGTTGGATGGTGCCAACCCTTGACACAATGCAATTACACCCTCATCACCCATGTCTTTTGAACCAATTGCAAGGCTTGTGATACCGAATTTTTGTTGCTTTTGAGCTTGTATCGATAGAGCGCTGCCGAATGCTTTGAGTGAACTGGGTGGTAGCTGATGACCTGATGCGCTGATTGAAACTAGATGTGTGTTCACTCCGTTTTCTGTGGTGAGATACATTGTTAATTGCATAGGACAGATAAGACAGTTTAGTATGCAACAAAATACATAGTATTGTACAGTACACGAGATACATCGCCACCGCAGAGGAAACACATCAACTTGTTCATCCAACTCACCAATAGCATTACTCAATCGTTCTAAATCCTTCGCCCCAAACGTTTTCATTGGCAAAATCACCAACTCTTTCAACGTTGGATCATTCTTCTCCACTCTCTCGAGGAGCTTATCGCAAGAATTGAAGGCTCCGCTTCCCCACGCCATGTTCCTTATCCTCTAATAAGGTTGTTTATGGTCCGGACCGAAAAAGCTTGCACTTTGTTGGTGGAGGTTGCCCCGTGTCGTTTTGGATACTAATTCCGAGGTGCAATCATAATCTACATACTTGGGAATCGGTATTGAAAAAGAGCCCCTCACCCTTCAGTCGATCGAGAGCCATCCATCCCGCCTGCCGCCGAACAAAAGCCGCCGCAAGCAACCCAGCAACGTGTCCCTTGGCAGCAGCATCCAGAGCACTCTCCAGATACATAGTGGTCCTATCGTCTTTCAATTGTTAGCAGAGCCAGTGTCATTGACAAGCCAGTATATTATAAATACATACTATATATATCATGAGCGCCGAGGACAACAATAATCCGTACACATCCTTCCAAGCAGGAGTCACCGCCACCCTCCGAACATGGTCCGCCCTCAAAACAGCCGTCGACCAAACCTGGGGCGGAACCGAATCGGCCACCAAAGCCGAAGACCTACGACGCAAACATCTTCTCCCACTTTGACGGACAATCCCCCAATCCCAAAATGACATTATACGAACTAGAAGATAATTTAGGTGCCTATATGGAAGAAGAATTTGGTGTCGTGCTGGAAGATGAGTCGGAGAGGGAGGTGGCAGACTTGATTTGGAGGATGTATGAGTGTTGTGCCAAGGGGGATTGTGCGTTGGCGAATCAGGTGGTTATGGATGCGATTCAGGCGGAGGAACTGTTGAAGAAGAGTGAGGTGAAGAGTGTCATTAAGAATGGAGATGATGATGATGACGATGATGATGATGCTATGAATGATAGTAGTGAGGAACAAGAAATCGGTGGTGATGATAATAATGATGCCATGAATTCATCCTCAACGACTCCAAAAAATGAAGCTACAGCTGCTGCAGCTACTGCTCCTACGTCTGCATTAGAATACTCGCAAGGATACTTGTTTGGTGGACCACCAAAGCCAAAGAAGGAGTTGCCACCACCGAGACAACTTGGACAAGCTGTTCCGGAGAAGCCCATGCCGGTAATAGATGATGATGGATTTGCACCGGTTGTTACGAAAAAGAAGGGAGCGAGGCGGTGAGAACACGTGGACAAAAGCTCAAGGACGCCAGTTTAAGCTTGTGCAAAGCATCCACTATCTTATGTAGTTGATTATCATGTTCATTTTGCTTCGATGTCATCTGAAATACTATTATTTGCAGTTGTCATTTAGTGTTCAAATATCAAATCATGATACACTTTGTTCTTTGCAGCTACCCAGTCAGTACATATAACCATCACAACCACGAACAAAACATGAATGGCATAACGCCAAACGAACACAGCAATATTATCAACTGCAAAATGATTATCTACAATACTGAGCCATGGAGGGAAAAATCCATTTTGCAGATGATGCTCACAACTCTGTGTGTCACACCGTTGTTGCTGCGATGCCAAACTCCCTAGCGTCATTACTCTGACGTTCCCGTTGCTGTTCTCGTCATCGTATTGAAAGGAGAAGAGCCTCGTCTGCCGTTGTATGATGTGAGAGAGCAAAGGGCAAGGAGCACGCGCAGCATCATTTCTGATATGATACTACTCAGCAAATGAAGATGATTATCACTTATATCAAGGCTATTAGCCTTTTACAAAACTTAAATTACTAGACAGAACACAATCACACAACAAGAAGCTTTAACGTCTACTCCTCAGGAATTTCAACGAATGCATCTTTCTCCTCATTGGTCTCCAAGCTTCGTGCAGTTTCAGAGGCTTCCTCTTGGTCTTCTGTTGCACCCTCCTTTGTAGCCTCCTCCAAACTACGGTATCCACCATACCTATTTTTATATTCTCCATACCCTCCATTGTATCTTGATCCGCCGTATCCTTGAGCTTGCCCGTACCCGTAGCTTGATCCACCGTATCCTTGAGCTTGCCCGTAGCTTGATCCACCACCATACATGATTGGTTTGGAGGCCTGTCCATAAGATCCTGTATGGGAGGCATACGAAGATCCAGTTTGTCCATAGCTTGTCGATGATCCATAGCCTGATCCAGTGCCACTGCCGTATGGGTTACCATAAGAAGAACCAGTTTGTCCATACGTGCTTGATCCTCCTCCATAACGATAAGGTTGAGACTGACCGTATCCGTATCCTCCTGAGTAGCCTTGGTTTGGCATCATCCCTCCGTATGGCACCTCCTTGACTGTAAGTCTTGGTGCCTCCGTAAGCTCCTCCTCCGTATGAAGTAGCAGGATAAGCTGGGTGGATAGTAGGGTGGATGGTACAATGTTGGCTTTGGCGTTGGCGATCTCGTGGGGCCAGGTGTAAGATTTCGAGTCGGACTACGACTTGGCGCTGATGTTGGCGAAAGGGACGTGGGGAGCAAGCTGTTTGGTGGTTTGAAGTTTGGTATGACAGGAGCTGATGATGGCGCTGCTGTTGGCGAAGTTGTGGGAGCAGCTGTTGGTGGTATGACAGGAGCTGATGATGGCGCTGCTGTTGGCGAAGTTGTGGGAGCAGCTGTTGGTGGTATGACAGGAGCTGATGATGGCGCTGCTGTTGGCGAAGTTGTGGGAGCAGCTGTTGGTGGTATGACAGGAGCTGATGTTGGCGCTGGTGTTGGCGAAGTTGTGGGCACAGGTGTTGGTGCACGAGTGGGTGATACAGTTGGTTGTAGAGTTGGACACTGTGGTGGCAATTCGTTTGCAAAAATTTGCAACTGCAGCTTCCTATTCCCATTCCCATAGCCACTGTTACCGTAACGTGAAGCTTGATATCCACCCCCTCCAAAACCATAACGTGGAGTTTGACTTTGATATTCACTTCCTCCTCCTCCGTAGGACTGATTCAGATTATGGTATCCACCTCCTCCGTATTGAGATTTTGCTCCTCCGTATCCACTTCCTCCTCCATAAGATCCACTCCCTCCCCCGTAAGTGTTAGGGTATCCAACTACTCCACCATAGAAACGACCACAGCATACGCGTACTGAACCTGAAAAGAACGACTGCTTCTCCGTTCGGAACTCTACAGGACAGGCGTCGGCGCCAGTAGTGCAACAAGTTTCAATTTCAACAAACTTGGGAGCTGGTGGTGGCGGTGGGTAGTAAGGCTTGGGAGCTGGTAGAGTTGCTGGCGGCGGATAGTAGGGTGTTGGTGGGTAGTAACTCTTTTGCCTGCCGTACCTTGCTACAGGTGACAATGTAGGCGTCAATGTTGGCGAGAGAGTAGGCGAGAAGGTAGGATGTCCGTCGCTGCCCCATCCTGTACCCCAGTCACCCCATTGCTGAGTGTCGCCTCCCCATGAATTTGTCTTGGGAGCACTCCAAACGTCAACGGGAGGGCTCCAAGAATTTGTCTGTGGAGCAGCCCAAGGATCAACGGGAGGGCTCCAGTCATCATCGTCGTCATGGCCCCATTCGGTGGCACCTCCGCTTCCCCACAAGTCATCGTCATCGTCGTGATAACCAGATCCACCAGATGGCTTCCCGGAGCAAATGTTCTGATTGCATCCATGGTCAATGCAGAAGCTGCGTGCGTCCACGAAGCCGTCGTTTGTCATGTCACAGCATACGTTTTGATCTGCGTTGGTGCAGTCACCGCTTGGTGGACCGTATGATTGTGCAAAGGTCGTAGATAGGGCGGAGCTGCCCACCAGGATGATTGGTAGAACTCTCATGATGCTGAATACTGATGCTGCTGCTGTGATATCTGTCTCTTGTTTCGGCCGTGTTGTTGTTCTCTATGCACAGAGGAACGTGGTGTTTACACTGTCGCTGAGCGATTCTCACATGAACTGCATATCTTTATTTTTCATCAAAATTTCCTTAAAAATTTCGTTCACGTAGGACTTTAGTACTGCTCTTGTCTATGTAATTTTTGGGAGAGGCGGCCACCGCGCTAGGGCGGCAGAAGCAAGCTAAATTAGCTGATAATTAAGACAGCTGTCTGCTTCAAAAAAGTTCCGCCACATCAAGAGAGAAGCCCGCGCAATGGCCAAAAATCCGAAAAAGTTTCACAACTACAGCCCTAACTCGCTCATATCATCTATTGCCATCGCTCCAATACACTTCAAATGCTTGTCGTTTTTGGATAGGAGCTTCAACAGGTGCACACGGGCATTCCATAAAAAAAACGACAAGCAAAATCGACAATCAAACATCTCATTATCATGCGGAACGCTCTGGAACTTCTCCGTGATGACATGGAGTTCAATGCCTCGAGGTGTAGTTGGAGAGTTGTGTTGGTTCGCCATCCATGAAATACACCCGCCAACCACGCGCTATGGCTTTATGCATGACTCATCTTCACTTCCAAGGCGCGGAGGCTGCTATGTCGGTCAGTGCGTCTATATTTACAACTATGACGTTGATGAAAAATCGACATCAATATAACATTATGCGACAAAATATCCATCACCATTACACAACATCTATCAATTGCCTCGTATTTGTTCGGGGCGACTCTATCATATGCTTATCGATCGATGTGCAAAAAACTCAAGGCAGCGTAGGCAATCTAATACCTCAATACTAAGCAGAAAGCAGAGCGATCGAACCAAGTTTTACGGTATTTTACATTCGTCGGTGGTGTGTGTATGGATCGAATATGGTGAATAAACGCTTCCAATCAACCCCAAACCTTCATAGTACATCTAAAGGATATCTCCGATGAATAATATTGCTTCTATCAATGAAAAAGTAGCATTCTAAGGCATAATTCATGTTTATATTACCTGTACACCTGTCACATTAATAATATCACCTGTCCAATCTTATGCTGCTAGAAAACTCCCCAGGAGCATCCGATTGTCTTTCCATATTGTCCTTGAACGTGAGTTGTTGTTCTATTGGAGTTATTCAATGTGGGAAGGGCTTGTTGTTACATCTACCGTGGAATCAAAATAATTTCCTCATATTCATCTCCCGTCGGAAACTTTGCTCTTTGAACCCCTTTAGAAACGGTTTTGGGTCTTCATATTCGACTTGGTCGTTCTATAAGTGTATAATATAAATATGGTGCATCCACTTCTTCATTATCACTTTAATCATTCAGAAATAGGCCATAGTAGCGGCGACAACATGGAAAATCAACGATTTTTATGGCACCAATGGCAACGGTGATTCTTAACATATGAATCGTTTGTATCAACAAAATGTTTCTCATATGTAGTCTATAATATTCGGAACCAAGCCGATGAGATTAATAGGCTGTAGTCGTCGTATGGGTGGAGCTGTGGCTACCGTAACGGAGGCTGTCATGGTCATGGTGTCGAAGTGATATTTTTGATGGTGATACGCGTTTGTTGGGAGTCTTTTAATAAAGAGAAGAGAGAAGCTTGCTTCCGTCGAGGAGGGTTTCATAACGCGGTGGGCCGGACACTGGCGAGATGCGTCTTTTCGGGAATGTGAAGGGAACGGCAGACACAGTAATTTTGCCCGGTCGGCATGTTGTACCATAGAAAGGTAAAAGACGCAATGAATGATGTTGATACTATCTCATATGATTCTAGACAAAGATCTTCCTACTTCGGCGCTCACCATATCAGTGTTGTGAGTTGTGACGAGCGGAGAGTTCATCAGCATAATAGTCAGTACGTGTTGATTTTGTTACTCATATCAAGATGCTGATTTTCGGCAATCTATTGGAAGTGTATCGTCTGCTTGTTTCCTTCATTCAGATCATTCTGGACGGGCGACGATGACCATATACCATATGTGCGCGCATTCAACCACATCGTCAGCACCAGCATCATGTTACATATCAATCATAACAAGGATACCATGATAATGCTGTAAGATTCCTATCCACATCTACTCGGATCAATGGGTCTGTTCTTTGGTGTGCTGTTGGCACTGCTATTTGGCTAGAGTGCTTCCCTGTGGGAGACAAGAGTGCGACTGGCCAGTGGATTGCACTGGATGGCTGATAGCGGAGCAATCTGAAAAGATATATGGATGAAGTGTGCAAAGAGTTTATCCGAGATCGGTTTGTTCCAGTCTAGCCCATGGTTGCACAGGTTGCAATAAGCTAATGATCGTGCAAGACTGGATAATATGACAGCGCAAATGTCGACACCGACAAGTTTCTTCTATCATAGCTGACAAACTTGCTCAAAATTATTTGCGCCGAAGTATTCGCAGGTGCAAGTTATAGGAAGGATGCATTATTTCTAATGGATGTAAGTTTGAACCCTGGTTCAGCGATGAAAGGCTGGTTAAGATGAAAGACACATAATTTTATCTTAGCTGAAAAGAATGCTACAACTAATTACGTAAATTACTAGGCAGATACACAAATACGAACAACAAGAAGCTTGAGCGTCTACTCCTCAGGACTTTCAACAGCTTCATCTTTCTCTTCGTTGCTCTCTAAACTTCGCGGTGCTTCAGCGGCTTCCTCTTGGTCTTCTGTAACACTCTCCTTGGTTTCCTCCTCCAAACTACGACGCCCTCCATACCTATTTTTATATCCTCCATAACCTCCACTGTATCGTTCGGTTTGCCCGTAGCTTGATCCGTCGTATCCTTGAGCTTGTCCGTAGCTTGATCCGCCGTATCCTTGAGCTTGCCCATAGCTTGATCCCTGAGCTTGCCCGTAGCTTGATCCCTGAGCTTGCCCGTAGCTTGATCCACCGCCATACGTGATTGGTTTGGAGGCCTGTCCATAAGATCCTGCTGAAGATCTAGCTTGCCCATAGCTTGTTGATGATCCGTAGCCTGATCCACTGCCACTGCCGTATGGGTTACCATAAGAAGATCCAGTTTGACCATAGCTTGATCCTCCTCCATAAGGTTGGGACTGACCATATCCTCCTGAGTAGCCTTGGTTTGGCATCATTCCTCCGTATGCACCTCCTTGGTTGTAAGTCTGGGTGCCTCCGTAAGCTCCTCCTCCGTAAGCTCCTCCTCCGTATGGAGTAGCAGGATAAGCTGGGGATAGTAGGGTGTTGGCGATTCCGAGGGGGATTCTGATGATGAGGGCTGAGCAGACTGGGATGGGACCGAGGAAGGAGTAGATGATGGTGTAGGTGTAGGCGCGAGAGTGGGACACTGTTGCAATCCGAGAGTAGCTCCGTAACCACCCCCGTAGCCACCTCCGTAACCACCTCCTGATGGCTTGTATCCTCCGTAAGATCCTTGAGATGGGGTTTGTCCGTATGCACCAGCACCGTATGCACTAGCACCGTATGCACTAGCACCGTATGCACTAGCACCGTAAGCACCAGCACCAGAAGAACTAGCACCGTAAGCACCAGCACCGTTAGAGGGTTGACTGTAACCACCTACGTATCCTTGAGATTTGAAATCGTACTGCAACTTCCTAGTCCCATAGCCTCCGGAACCATTACGTGAAGTTTGGCCGTAAGAACTAGTTCCACCACCGTAAGATCCACTTCCTCCGGAACCATAACGTGCAGATTGACTGTAAGGACTAGCTCCTCCACCGTAAGATCCACTTCCTCCTCCATATGGACTAGTTCCTAATCCGTAATATTCGCTTCCTCCTCCATAAGGACTAGTTCCTCCTCCGTAAGATCCACTTCCTCCTCCGTAAGATCCGCTTCCTCCTCCATAAGGACTAGTTCCTCCTCCGTAAGATCCACTTCCTCCTCCGTAAGATCCACTTCCTCCTCCATATGGACTAGTTCCTCCTCCGTAAGATCCACTTCCTCCTCCATAAGGACTAGTTCCTCCTCCGTAAGATCCACTTCCTCCTCCGTAAGATCCACTTCCTCCTCCATAAGGACTAGTTCCTCCTCCGTAAGATCCACTTCCTCCTCCGTAAGGGCTACTTCCTCCTCCGTAAGGGCTACTTCCTCCTGCGTAAGTGGTAGGGAAATCGACACGACGTGTGACACAACAGACACGAGTTGTTCCTGACAAGAGGACCTGCTTCGTCATTGGGAACTCCATTGGACAGCTGTCAGCAGTGCCGACACAGCAAGTTTCAACAAACTTGGGAGCTGGTGGTGGTGGTGGGTAGTAAGGCTTGGGAGCTGGTGGTGGTGGGCTGGGTGGTGGGTAGTAAGGTGCTGGTACATCCCTGTCGTACTTTGGTGCCTCCCAAGTAGGTGACACTGTAGGCGTCAATGTTGGCGAAAGTGTAGGCGAGAAGGTAGGATGTCCATCGCTACCCCATCCTGCACCCCAGTCACCCCATTGCTGGGAGCCGCCTCCCCATGAATTTGTCTTGGGAGCACTCCAAACGTCAACGGGAGGGCTCCAAGAATTTGTCTGTGGAGCAGCCCAAGGATCAACGGGAGGGCTCCAGTCATCATCGTCATCATGGCCCCATTGTGTGGCACCTCCGCTTTCCCACAAGTCATCGTCATCGTCGTGATAACCAGATCCACCAGATGGCTTCGCGGAGCAAATGTTCTGATTGCATCCATGATCAATGCAGAAGCTGCGTGCGTCCACGAAGCCGTCGTTCGTCATTTCACAGCATACGTTTTGATCTGCGGTGGTGCACTGACCGCTTGGTGGACCGTATGATTGTGCAAAGGTCGTAGATAGGGCGGAGCTGCCCACCAGGATGATTGGTAGAACTCTCATGATGTTGAATACTGCTGCTGATGCTGCTGCTTGTGATGTCTGTCAATATGATGTGGTTACAAAAGCGCTGTTATCGAACGCTCTATAATATTATGATATGTTGTCAATATGTATTGCTATTGCTGTAATCTTACACTTGATTGGTAAAAAAATGAACACATGAGCTGCTCCGTATCGTGATGAGAACGGAAAGTGGGTCGCACTCACAGAAATTTCAAATGTCAAAAAATTGCCTTGTACGTAGGAATTACATTGGTTGCAAAATTTCAGTTGATGGAACTCGCTCATGTGATTGATTTTGGTGACATGAATGTGAGAGGGATTAGTGAGAGTGATCTCTTTCTCGTTTACAGTCGTAACGGTAAGCGGTTAAAATTGATGTCCCATTTAACAAGTACTCCCGTTAGCATCTTCATCTCAGATCCAAAAGTCATTTTTGTTTTTGACGATGGCATTTTCACCCTTTCTGTGCATGAGTTATCATCAAGCAGTACTACTACTCCACCATGAACTCGGATCAACTGGACGGCATCAGCGCCATCCGCACCTACGTCGACCGCCTCGTCACAGGCGACGGTCGCTGCAACGGCATGAAAGTCCTCCTCCTCGACGGGGCAACGACTCAAATTCTCAGCTGCGTTTCCACCCAATCGGAAATCTTATCTCGTGAAGTCTACCTTGTCAGTCGCCTCGATGATCCACGATGCAATCCTAATTTAAAAGAACATTCAAATAATAATAACAATTCAATCAATAATGAAAACGGAGGCGACAGCAGCAACGACAACGGCGGAATCCACTCCCTCGCCCTCCAAGAAGAAGCACACGTTGGCCACATGAAAGCCGTAGTCTTCCTCCGCCCCACCGACAACAACATTGGCCTCCTAGTCCGTGAATTATCACGTCCACGCTTCTCGGAATATCACATTTACTTCTCAGGAATATTACCCCCCAACCTTTTTCAACTACTCTGCGAAAATGATCCACAAGATCGTGTCAAACAAGTGCAAGAATTCTATGCCGACTTTTTACCAATCAATCCGGATTTGGTGAGTTTGAATTGTCGTAATACACTCCAAATGACGAGTGCGTTGTACAAACGAAATATACTGGGGTTGCAATCCATGTTGTTGGCGAATAAACGACAGCCGGGGACAATACGATATCAGAAAAGTTCACGATTGGCCAAGCAACTTGCGCAAGATATTAGTGCGAATATTAAATCGGATGATATATTCCATTTTCGTAGAGGGACTGGTGGTGGTGGCGGAACTAACAACAACAACAACAACAATTTGTTATTATTGGTAGTTGATCGGATGGATGATCCTGTCACACCATTATTAAGTCAATGGACCTATCAGGCCATGGTACACGAACTACTTGGACTGAATAACAACCGTGTCATATTACGAGGTGTACCCAACGTATCCAAAGATTTGGAAGAAGTCGTACTATCCTCTGCCCCTGGCCACGATGCCTTTTTTCAATCTCATCGCAATTCCAACTTTGGTGAGTTAGGTGAGGCGATACAAAAGTTACTACAGGATTATCAGGCTAGGTCACAGCAGCATCAGGTGTCCAATTTGAAGAGTATTGAGGATATGCAGTCGTTTATGGAAAGGTATCCCGAGTTACGTAGTGAATCGCATACGGTGTCGAAACATGTGGCGATTATGGGTGAATTGGCACGATTGGTGGAAGTGTGTAGTTTAATGGATGTTTCGGCATTTGAACAAGATTTGGCATGTACGGATGATCAAGGGGGTCATTTGAAGGAGTTGATGTCCAAACTGGACAGTTCGTCCATTAAAATTCCCGATAAGTTGCGATTGGGAATGTTGTATGCACTACGGTACGAGACTGCCATGCAAAATGCTATACCGGCCGTCAAGGAGGCAATGAGACGTGGGGGTGTCCCACCCAACAATATTGCATTGATTGATGCAGTGTTAAAGTATGCCGGGGCAAAGGTGCGAGGGCCGGGGTTGTACGGAACGAATCAAAGTTCGTTGAGTAAAATGACAAAGAGTTTCATGACCAGTGTGCAGGGTGTGAGTAATGTGTACTCGCAACATTCACCACTGTTGATGGACACGATTGAATCAGCTGTAAAGGGAAAGCTACGAGGAGAGGATTATCCAATGGTAAGCAAGTTGGGTTCGGGTATAGGCGTGGATAACTTGCCGTTACCGCAGGAAATTCTGATTTTTATGGTGGGTGGAATGACGTATGAGGAAGCTACCAAGGTTAGTGAATTTAATGAGGCGAATGCTGGAAGGGTCCGTGTCATTTTGGGTGGAAGTACTGTGCATAATAGTACGAGTTTTTTGGAGGAGCTCAAGTTGATATGATTGAGTGCGTGATGGTTGGTTGCATCTACACATTCTTCAAGGACTATAATTTTAATACGATAATCTGATTAACTTAGTATATATATAGATTGAACTACTTGATCTTGAATTAGCGGAAAGGTGCATGGTTGCAGCTGAGATATGTACGTTGCAGGATTGTTGACAGCGAGTGATGGGTTGTTGCTTCTACTCATTCTTCTAATGCCACGATGACTGAACAGCCTGAAGCCACTTCAGCAGCCGAGACATACTGCAAGGATTGAGACGTGTTTGTTTAATGAATTTCCATCTACTAAAATTATCTACAAAGTTACAGGCTTACTTAATACAGTAAACGATTAGCTTTCCCCCTTTGCCACACAAACGCCATCACCCTCAATATATTTCAGCATTGTATCAAACCTTTATTTATTTGAATCCCCCTTTCCCCATTATGTATATGATTTCAATCTAATCACCTCCCCCAGTTGCTGCCACGGCCCCAGGCAACATGCAGGATCTCGCCACATTCTCAAATACCTTTTCAATCTCGGTAGCACAACGAGTGAAAGAATGATTCCAAAATTGATATTTGGTGTTCTTAATCAACTCGATGAAGGTGATGAGCAATCCCCAAGGATGAGGACGCTGAGTGATGAGACGCTCCAACAACACACGTGTAATCTGCTCCTTGACACCCTCGTCCTTTGACTCATTGAAGAGAAAGAGCATAACGCACGAGAAGTAGTGCGTGTGGCTGGATGGGTAGCGAAGCTGGTTGGCAAATGCGTTTAGGATAATGTACCTACCACGGTCATCAAGCTCCATCAACTTTTGGAACAACTCCATCTCAGGCGTACGGCTAAGATTGCTCGAGATTTGATCATTCTGAAGACGTGCGAGACCTTGCATACCCACATAAAGAACAACAGAGTTGACCTTTGGAGCATCCAATTCCTTCGAGTTGTCTTCTTTGCGAAGTTGACTGAGCAAGATGTTCAAAAATTCGGGAGACTGTTGTCCTCGAAGGTAGTTGTCAAGTTCATTCTTGAACGACATCAAAGGCCCAACCACGTTGGAGAGGATGAGAGGACTTTGTGAAATCTCTGGGAGTTGGTCGATCTTGAAGTTGCGATTGATGGGATCATGGAAAGGAACGCCCTTGGGAGTTGCCGATAGAATGATGTTCCTCAACTGAACGCAATTCTCTGGGATCACGTTGCAGAAGGACAGGTGGTACGCCGCGAGGAATGTAGGGAAGTCATGCACAAGCATCAAGATGACACGAAGAGTGCCATCGTAGTACTTCTTCAGGGCATCGGTGAGTTCCAACTTGCGAAGGTGGGGTTCCATAAAGAGGAATAGGTCGATCAATAGCTGATGCATGACACCCCAACCTTTTTGATCCTTGGCGAGGAGGAGGTTGGACAAAAGCATCCTGTGGGAGATGAGCTCTAACCAGGCAAATGCGAAGCCTGGAACCACAAGGGGCTGGATAACATGGAAGGCGCTTCCAAAAACATTCACGATGCTAGACTTCATTGAGTCCAACAGTTGATTGGGTGTGTTCAACTCACACACCAAGTCAAGAAGCAAACGGAACCAAGGCCTCTGATCCCACGGAGCGTTGGTTTGTTGGGCCTTCTCATGGCTAGTCACCAAGGAACGAGTAATACAACCCAACACCTTGTTCAACATGCCAAGTCTCTGCTGAGTCACCTGCTCAGATGTGCCTCCACCGTTCATGTGAATGACAAGGTAGGACAACAACTTGGAGTATCCATCAATTGCATCATATCTGAGACCCTTGGTAGCATCAGCACTCTTTACACATGATTCAACAACAACCTCTGTTGTGAGACGTAAGAAACGCTCAGTTTCGTCATCGCTGGAACCAACACCAAACTTCTGCTGCAAGAGTTGGAGGAATTGGGCAAGGATCTTGTCATTACCGGCGGCCTCATTTTGTACACGTAGCCAGTTCACAAGAATGTCCGTCACATTTTGCTTTGCATTGGGAGGGTCATTGCTGGCAAGACTTAGGGAAGACTTTGCAATCACTAACGAGGCATCAGTGAGCTGTTTCACCGATGTGGGAGACATGCTGCTGCTCTCTTCATAAGAAGGTCTAGCACGTACAGGTGATGCCTGCCTTCCACGTGCATCGCCACCGGAACTGAGGCTGTTGCGAAGTTCTTCGAGAAGGCGAGCGGCTGCCTTGCGGAAAGCTGGGTTGATCTGCTGACTAGTTGGTGCCCTATCCTCGGCAATAAGTTGAACAATATTGATCATGTTGGGCATCTTCGCGGGAGGGACAATGTTTTCAAGTGTCGCCGCACGGACGAAGAGGATTAAAAACTCTAGCCAAACCTGATCACGACCCTCATCAGCACTCTTAGCAAGGTGTGCATCGAGATCACCAATCTGGATGAGGTCACTGCGAACGAGGAGTAGGAGCACAGCCCGATGGAGCTTGCGCTCAGCGTCAGTTTTGGTGGGTGCATATTTGGTCCAAGTTCCAATGTTCCTTCCGAGTTGAGGGCAGATTTTGTTCAGCATTTCAAGAAGTGCAATCAAGGCTTCCAATCGAAGACGTTGAGACAAGTCCACCTCGTAGATTCGCTTCAAGATTCCTTGGGAGAAACTCAAAATAGAATCAGTGTCAGACGAGCTCAATGACGAAGGATCACCAACAGAGGCGACAACGCGTGGGATGGCCGCAATGAGTTGTTTGATTTCATGCTCAGGTGGAATCATTGCAAGACTGATTTCTTGTGCACGAGGACCTGCTGTATTGAGCAGAGTCTCAACAGTCTTATCCAACTTGAGTGCAATAGCTGAGATGGCATTCATGTTGAGTTGACCGGATGAATTGTTGCTGGCATCTCCAGTACTCTGTCCCGACTGACTTTCAGAACTTGATTGGGTAGGTTGAGGTTGACGTGGAATCCTTTGGAAGGCTTCGTACACAAGAAGCTGCTCTGGGCGCAACCCACCTGGTTTGGGCCTGAGCATGTCTGGCAGTTCCCGTGGATACCTCTGATTTTCGCTGCCAAAGATGGACATGTCATAATAAAGCTGACCCTTTTTCTCACGAGTATCCTTGCGGAGTGTAAGAGCGGGAGCAATGGTGTCATTCAATTTCCTCACGGCCTTCTCCGTAGCTGCCTTTTCGATCAATCGACATCCAAGCTCGAGGTTATCAGTGGAACAGATAGCACAACACTGATCAAGGGCATTCTTCTCCAATTCACCAAGCTGTGTAGAAGTGGAGGAATTTCCAGTGGCATCGTTGATGGCACTGGAAAGTATCTGACGAAGATGCGTTGAAATGCTTGAGTGCAAAGGCTCGCGGCAAGTGACAAGAGCAAGGCTTCCAGCCAAGTTTGCTACCATCAACTGGGCAGCTTTTTGCATTTTGTTTTCGTCTCCTTCCATGGCAAAAATCTTTCGTCACGATTGCCTTGGACGTAATACAAGCGATGGACACACTCCTCTCTACGACGGGTTGAATAATTTCACGAATAGCATTATCGACGGCAATAGGAACTGAGCGCTTCAACAAATCGAGAGTAATATGGGTGGAAAGCGGTCCACCTTGGACTTGCTCGAAGAGTTGGGTGAGGTTAGGATTGACCTGAACATACGCAGCCAAGTTGGGAATAACAGTCTGCTGCGGTTCATCATCAGACTTGGCAGAGTCACCGCCCGTAGAAGCACCACTGGAAGTTTTATCAGGAGACAGTGCGGCGGCTGGAGCAGCAGCAGATTGGCTCTTGAGGTTGAAATCGGGATTCTTCTCCTTCACGGGAGGGACCCTCTTGGAGAGATCAACGTTGCGCAAGGAAATATCCTCCAACTTTAGATTCAAGTTCTTGCAAAGCACTTCCACCTCAAACTTGATGTTCATTTTCAAGTCATCCACGTTGTACAAAGCGCGGAACACTCCCATGAGGCCCATAAGCCAAGGGTTGGGAGGACGGAAAACGTTGGAGTTCTTCGCTCCCTCGAGAATCTTGGCAACAAATGGAGTAACCGCAATAAGCATTCCTGTTTCATATCCCTGAAAGAGCAATTCCTTACAGTCCAACATAATCTGCAAAATGGGACGGTTGCGAGCAAGTGTGATTTGTCCAAGCCAGCTTCCTAGATTTTTCAACAGACTTCTTTCCGAAGTAGATGTAGTGATTTTTTGTGAGCGGAGAAGTTTTCCTACATTCACGTAAACACTTGCAATGATGGCATCGACCAACCCTTTTCCATACTCTCCAAGGCTATCAATGAAGCAGAGATACATGGTGTGGAAATTAGGCTGTGTGCTAATTCGCTTCACGACGAGGTAATTTCCAAGCCATGGGAAGTACCGACGCTCTAAGATATCTCTCAAGTCATTTGCCTTCTCCGCACAATTCGAGATGGAGAGATTATTGATGAGGAATTGAACTCTATCCAAAATCTGGTCTGGAGGTGCTTCATTCTGGGTCTCATTTTGCTCGGCGGGGGCATTCACGGCTCGTCCTAATCCAGGTCCAAATACGGCCTTCTTTGGCTTGGGTGGAGGGAGTTCAATCTTCCCCAACCCTCCAAGGGGGGCAGAGCCAACACTTCCTGTAGTGCTACTCACAAATCCACCCATACTGCTGCTGGGGACGGAGATTTCTCCCCCGAGGGACACTACCCACACTACTCTCGGTAATACCAGATGCACCAGTGGGAGCCGTGGGTGCTGTAGAGACAGATCCTGCACTCTGATTATCATCCATGGCTGTTTCAATTTCACCAACCAAGGCGGCATAACCTTCTCGGAGATGACCAATCTGCACAATGTGCGAACAATACTGAGGCCATTCATGCAACCGTTCCTTAAATTGCTCTAGGGCAAACATACCAAATCGAAACATCTTTCCACTCTGCGGACTTTGATTCGGAGGCTTACGCAACGCCTCGAGGACATAGCGTAAGGCAATTCCCAATGTAATACTGCTCACAAGCTGTTCCTTGATAAGCAGACCAAATAAAATACCCGTAATACGAAGTTCCTTCTCGGGATATTTGGAGAAGAATCTATATTCATCAAAGAGATTGTGAATCATGCATGCGAAGATATCATTCTCCCGAGAGCTTCCGGAGGTCTTGAACCGTTTCAACATTTCTACCACCTCTCGTGCACTTTCCTCGGAGGCATATATTTTTTGAAAGTAGGCATTGGCAGCCTCTTCAATTTCATCGGGTTGGTTCGGGGGACTGTTGGCATTGTTGGAGCTTGAAGAATTGGTAAGGGTGGCAATGTTGGGATACATTTGCAGACAGCGTTCCAAAATAATCTTTCCTTGACTTCCAAGGGTGGTGTCCGTATTGGGAATGACTTGACTCATCGTCTCATTATCCACCATGGTAAGCATTCGAAGCATCGAGGCAAGATTTTCCCAACTCAACACCAAACTTGACCGAATCACCATCCCCCTGGGCGGTACTTCGCAACTTGGCCTTATTATACGTCCTGGTCAAAAAGACAATCGACTGTAATGTCACAGCAGCCTTGCCAACATTATTCGTGCGTTCCGATAACCAATTTGTAAAATCCAACAAACCATTATCCGCCATATAACACGCCAGGGTATACGCAAAAATCCGCATCCTTACTTCCACTCACAACCTGCTGCAAGGCCCCATTATCCGCATTCGGCAATGACTTCCTCAACAAATTACACTGAAACGCCACAACCTCCGCCCGTTCCTCGGCGGTAGGCAACACCTTAAACGCCTCCACACACGCCGCGACAACCGTATTGGGTGAAATCTCCCACAATCGACGAATCGCCCCCGTAGGATTCTTCACCACCCACTTGGGATTCGGACTAAAGAACAATGGAATTAATTCTCTCATTAATTCCCCTTGAGGGGCATCCCCGCTTGGGCACGTGCACGGATTGAGGCTAGTTGTTGGGGAGGAGTGTCGGCAACATTCATGGCGGCAGCGTTGGACAATTGGAGACGGACGAGTGCACATAGAATAATTTCGGGGCAGGATTGCAATCCCATCCCTAGTACCTCACGTGCACTCTGATGGAGTTTGGGTTCATCACTCAGGGATAATAATCGTTGTAATACCTTGGAACAGGCAAATCCCCCCGGATTAGGACAAGACGATGACAACAACGAAGGAGACGCTGTCCCTCCACTCGAATTGACATCCACCAAGGCAGCCGCAGCATCCTTCCTCTCCTCCCCCTCCTCCAACGGAAACTTATACACACTCGGCGTCACAATCAACAACGCTCTCAACAACGTCAACTGCCCCTCCTTATTCCTCCAATCCCCCACCCCCCGCAATCGGCTCCAGTGGCAATGAAAACTTCCCCCCCACTACTCGCCTTACTATACAATGCCAACAACAATTCCAAATGACGTGTATCCCTCACTTTAAATTCTGGAAAATCAAAGGATCGTGCCACAAGTGGCCAATGGAGACTTAGTGAAAAGTCGGTGAGGACTTGAGAGACCACGTCGAGATTCCAATCGGAGGGGGAAGTTTTATCTGCCTTGTTCCAATCGGTGGTGTCGTTCATTAGTACTCCTACAAAGGCGGAGGATAGTGAGGCATCACTATTGTGGATGGAAGATCCTCCATCTTTGGTACGAGCACCAACTGCGGAGAAAAAAGTGGATGAGACGAGCTATACCCCCCTCCTTTAATGGAATGGCTCCTGATGATGAATTGGATGAATTGGATGATTTTCCACCACCAGGTAACTTTTGAGTAATTAATCGAAGTGCATCACGAAATGTCCCCGCGTTGGATGTACAGGCTGGTCCTAGGTCCATTAGGATGTTGACTATGCCGGGTCCTCCGTCGGTTGGCGGGGGAGGAGAGGGCTTCGGATACCATTTTATTCTATTTATTGAATTGGTATCAATTGATGATCTCTCACCCTATTTATTGCTTCGTTGAGCTTCTATGGAC